>ML788220.1:282879-312159 GCA_009831015.1 Picea engelmannii | reverse complement strand
ATGTCGGGAACATATCGTGACCGTCGGATTGCCTAACTACAAATGCATACTAATGCATACTAAAGAAACACACTTTTACCTAACGACATATTAGACCAAGTAGATCTTAACTAACTCCTAAGTGTCTAAATATCCTAACACGATTACCTATGTCAGTCGATTGTGAGTTGGATTGGGTTTTAACAAAACCGATGACTCCATCTGCGTGAGCTTTAGAGGATGGTTTTGATGGATCGGTTGGCGTACGAGGAGCGTTCAGAATCAATTCATACAAAGTACTAGATTGGGAATAAACCAAGTCCAAATACTGGGCACAAGAAATGGCTTCCTTGCCGATAACGACACCACCCATGGCTACATCATGAGCAATTGGAGGTAAAATATATTTAGTGAACCATTCAGCCAGTAATTGGTCAAGAATGGTTTCTTTGATCAACATTTGTCATCTCCTCTCATGAATATGATCAAAGATATGCACAGAGTTGGTTTGATGAGGGGAGGTCAAGAGTTTTGTACCAATCTCATAGTGGATGGGTAATTGAAAGTGCGTGAGAAAATCCATGGAAAGGGAATTAAAATCTTGAAAAGTGTCTCATTGTATCTCAATGTACCATTTGGTTGTTGAACCCGTAAGTGTACGCTAGAAAATATGTAACCAGATAGAATCATACATTAGTGAATTTGATGAACACCATAGATGAAAATTCATAATGTGGTTATTATGGTCTTCACCAGGTTTACCGTCAAATTTCAGGATATCGGAAGGTAATTTAGCAAGAATAATTGGCTAGAAAGGAGAATGTAATATGGGATCATTTTTCAATATCGATAGATCTGGTAGATATAGAGTGGCTAAGGACGACAGTTTTCAATTGAATTGAGGGTGATACTGGTGTGGCATGGGGACACTAGTAGGGTGGTAAACTAGTTGAGGTGGATAGTTGTAGCCAACAAGGCCTCCCATGTACTGTTGTTGTTGACCAACAAAGGTAGGATTTATCTGTTGAGGAACATTCATGAAAGGAGAAGGGAAACCCATTTGGCCTTGGGGAGGATAACTGATGTAACCCGTAGGAGGATAGTTTTCTTGGTTAGCTTGAGGTGGATAACCAATCTTCCCTTGAGGAGGGTAACTAGGTTGTCCATGAGGAGGGTAAGGATTTATCCGTGAGGAGTGTAACTAGGTTGTCCGGAATGTAATCCAGAAGGATTGGGATTTAATATTCCTCCTTGTGGGTTGGGGTTTTATGTCCTTCCCTAATATGTTTGATGAAACGTACCTCATTGGGGTGGTCCCTAGGATTGAGGGGGGTTTTCTATGAAAGAAGGTTTTCCCTCTACCATCGGTTGGGTAACAACTAGGGTTTGAATGGTGAAAAGGGGTTTCCCCCCAGTCGGCACTGGTGTGTGGAAGGATGGTTGCCCCCTGGTGGGGATGTGTCCACCAAAGGGGGGCAGCCCCCCAGTCGGGATTTGTCCTACAGTTGGGTTTTTTTGGGTCATATGGTTTTGCATTCTATTATGTGAAGGTGTCCCCATGGGATTTTGCAGAGTGTAAGGAGTTGTGGGTTGAAGAGGTACGGTAGGAGTAACCGTCAAGGTACTTTGCACATGACTAGGTAACATGATTCCTGTGTCACTTTGAAATTGTATTGAGGTGGTAGCATTGTTGACTATTTTTTCGAAGGGATGGTCGATAGTCTGACCCGATGGTCCTACCTTAACACCGGTGGAAGTAGGAGGGTAAAAAGGTGGCCTGCTAAAATTAAATTTCTCATAAAGGTCACGTCCCGATGAAGTTATCCATATAGAACAAACATGATTTTATTGTGGATTTACCATTTCAGTAGAACGAATAGGGGTCATGTATTCATCATTAAAATTTGGTTGTATCAGTTCCATATCCAACCAATTATATGGTCTTGATGGTAAGTGAGGGTAATCTTCTACTATAACGTTACCTAAGGAATCCAATCGGACAAGGAGTGGATCAAGAGGTACTTGCAAAGCAGAGTTGATAGGAAGGGTGACTTCCTCAACCGCAACCAAGGCTCTCTCGGGATTCACTAGCAAAGGAGGAGCAACACTCCCAGTGTTTGAATGGTTCTCAACCTCTTCACGGTAAGTGTCTTCGGGTGAGTTAGGAGGTAAGGGTTCGTATCCTTCTGGAGGAAAATCTTTCATCATACATTATCTGCAAAGACATTTATCATCTACAGTCTCAATTTTGAAAGACAATAAAGTAAACAAAAAGAACTTGCTAAAAAATCTAGAAAACCAACAAGAAAACAATGCCTTCTCTCAATGAACGTGCTAGCTATCGATGAAATCCAACATCGCATGATCAAAGTGAGAATGGGTTAGGATATGAGTGGGTGGATCAGTTACATTGCCGACCTTATTAATGGACTTACACCTTGGTGCAAGCTTCCTCACAATTTTACCCATGGGTTACCCTCCAAGGAGCCCAAGTGAGTTTGACCAACGTCTGTTCTAGGTATAGTGAAGACTTCCCTTCACCGTCACCTCGTGTAAGAACCCTAAATATTGTGGCTACTAAGGATACCAACTCGCAGTTACTTGTTGGGCGGGTACAGTCGAAAATCGAGTTTGAACATATGGACAGGATATCAAGTCTGAAATCCTTCAAGAGAACTGAGGACAAGTGGATCGGTAAACTCTAGAGGACCCTGAACAAATTCAGAATTCATGAATCTTCAAGACTAGATGTAGACATTTGAACCTCAAGAAGAACCTCCAATATACGATCTGACTACTATGAACAGTTCATCCTTGGAGGGATAATCTACATTTCTCTCCCGAATGCGACCTCATGCGTAACCCCTGTGTGAGAGGGGGATCCCAGCTATGCTTATACGAAAATTGGATTTACTCTCATGGTCACAAGATTATGAGTTTCTCTTGAAAGCTTTGGAGATTTATTCTCACTTCCTATTCCAAAGCTCTAGTCCTAGTCTATTGTTGGTGTAAAGATCTTAAAAATAAAAAATTTCTAGATTGATTTTAATTAGCGTCGATTTTAGTGGTTGTTTGTTACACAAAGGTGAATGATAGTGAAACTGATGATGTTTGATACTCGACTCTAAGAAATATGAAAAGAACGCGATGAATTTTTTTTTTCAATGAAATTCTAACTATGGGAAGGAGAAGAGTTTTTTTTTCGCTCACTAATAAGCACTTAAGAATGAAAAAATTTCATACAATTCCATTCTCAACAAGAATCCAAACAGTTTTTGAATTATAAATAAAACCTTTCCAAAATCCAAAAACCAATGCAAAAAGTATTCCTTTATTTGATTGTAAATGTAAATTGAATAATTTGTCTAATGCTTCTTGTTTTCACTAATAATGAAAAATGACTTCACTACTGCGATTTGAAAAGAGGAAGCAAAAGAATACAAACAAAAACACTCTCAGCAATCGCTAAGAGACTAAAGAAGAACAACTATCTATTCAAAGAAAAACACCAAAGAAACAAAGAATCACACTTAGAAATATTTTGGAAATGATTAAGGGATCAAAGACGAAGTAAACGGTACTGAGATCAATGACTTTCCTTATAACAACCTCCAATCAATCAGATGAACAAAAAGAGCAACAAAAATAACCCAAGTTTGAGGAAAGATGGTCATTTTTGTGATAAGGAAAGACAACACAAAACTCAATCAATACTAAAAGAGTGAAAAGAAGCAAGTTGTAAGTCAAAAAGAAGACAAGCTCTGATAGAATAAGATTTGAACTAGAGAAAAAGACCCGAGAACTATACCCATCAAACAGATAGTCAACAATTTTCCAAGGAAAGAAAAATCAGCACTCTGGTATTAATAGCACCAGAGTGATAAAACGTTCCCTGATACACTCTGGGGGAGCAATGATCAAGCTATTGATTCTTTGACTTAAAATGGATAGGGCGCTAGTTCTAAGAAAAGTTTTGGAAAAACCAAGAAAATTCAAAAACTTAGGAAAATTCAATCAGGGACTTTGTAAGACGACTTTAGCAAAGATGAAAGATGTACAGATAGATCAAATCAGAAAATGGGATATGAAGATAGAAAAAAGGCACGGACAAACTAAGGAAACAACCAAAAATGAAATCTTATATCCTTAGTGGAGTCACCAATTTCTATTATGGAATAAATCCCCTACGGACACACGAATTCTCCCTTGGATTCTAGACCCCTAATACCAATATTGAAAAACAAAAATGGACACTAACATCCCTTTGAATTCAGTTTAACTAATCAGAAAGAGAAAGAGATGGAAGAAAGTGTGATACAACTTATTCTATAGTTCATCCTCACTGCTCCCAATCTGAGCTTGATCTGCAAACTCTTCAACACAACTTGATACCTGTATTACAATGGACAACAAAGAGAGATGAAGAACTCCTACTCTACGAGATTAGATTAAATAAATTCATCCACCAAGATCGACAAGCGCATGCAAGAATAAACAAGATTGAAGGGAATAAACCAAGTATATTGATGAGAACTGTAAATAGATACTTACAATCATGGATGTCGTTGCAACACCCTCCCAAATTCCTCCTTGTCCAACTGCTTGCTCGAAAGATCCACGATCAGAATGACAATGTTTTTGTTGATTATTTTCCTCCTTGATCACCATGAGAATGCCTCCATTTATAGGCTTTGGGAAGCCCAACCACCTTGGTTATATTTTGGATTAGTTGAGGTATATGACTCCATCAGTTGTGGTATTTCCCTTAGATGCAGCCTAAATGTTATATCTGAACCAAACCATCTTGAACCATCCCTAGCTATACTTAGAGAAAAAGGGATTTCTTCCCAAAATTTTCTCAACCAAACAACACTCCTTTACAATGGGAAAAAGAGCACTACAACACTCCATGCTAGATACATAGAGAGCGCTAGCGCTCCTTGCATATGAGCAGGGGAGCATTGATCTTCCAAAAATAGTCAAGATGACCAATTCTCATACAAAAACACTTTGTTTCGTCTATCAGATGATGGGGCTTCTTCCTCTAACATGTTTTAGGGGTCATATCAAGTGTTCGCATGGTGTCGTTCATGATGTGACACTTACATGACAAAAATGTGAAATTTACGACACTTGCGACAAAAGTGTGATACTTACGACACTTACAACAATGAGATCGTTACGTTATCGAAGTGAGGAATTTTTATGTGTAACAAGAGGGACCTCCATTTAAATGCAACTTGCACAGTGGTGATACCCACATACACCCATTTTAAACGTCAAAAATCAAACATAGTCTCTAAGCAAATCTAAGATCAAACATCATGATTTTATTTGGAGTAGAGCTACAGTGCATGAATGGAGAGGTAAGAGCCAACATGGAGAATGCCAGAAAACCAACAAGCACCACTATTCTTCCCAAGGCTGAGCAAGATGGAGGAAACATTAGCCAAAGAAACCAACTCAAATGCAAACCAAGTGAGGGTGGCGACCTCGAGGCAGGGTTAGAGAGGCGTGCAATAATTTCACATCATTTCTCACATTAATTTCCATCAACTAGAGCCAAGTACGAGTGCACCCAATACTTCCAACACAAAGTCCACTATGTTTGCCACATAAAATTTCAATCCAAAAATTAAATTAAACTCATAAATATTAATGTATACTCAACACTTAGCACCAAAAAATGTTATGTCCCACATCCCTTTCTAGTGAAGGATTTCCATCTTATAAAACTTATCCATTGTCCACAATAATAACGAGTATACCATAAGTGCAATACATCATAACTTTATTTGGCACGTGCTTGAGGTTTGAACAACAAGTCAAAATGTGTGTACCAAGAATAAACTAGGATACTTATTAAAACAAACATTTCCCCCTTTTCCTTTATTTTATAAATTAAATTGCCAACACACCCATCATTAGTCCATTTCACATGGAAAGTTGTTTCGAATTTATGGTTTTATTCTCAAACTTTAAAATCAATTTCACAAGGTAGTCTTGAGCGTAAATCAAACAAAAGTGTCTTTCATCATCATTCACATAATAGGGTCCCACATATTTAGTATATTATTAAAATATATAAGTAGTAAGGCATTGTAACCCATTTGCAGGCAAGGATTCCATTTTGCACTTTTGGGCGTCAATAGTGTGCATGAAATTAATAAAAGTAAAAATAAAAATAGAAATAAATAATAACTTGAGAGAATAGGTATATACATAGAATAGTAGTTAACTTAAGTCAATCTACCACTAAATATAACTAAAATAAAACTCATAATCCAACTCTAACTAAGATCTAGTTAGGAGACAGTCATTAAATGAGAATTTGGGGAACAAAGGGACAACTAAGAGTGAAAATAGGAACACATTGGGGAATGTTAGGGACATTGGTTTTTTAAATAAAATAAAAATGGTAATCACTTATGCAACTTGGGGAGAGTGAAAAGTGTGTGGGTGAATAATCACAATTAATTTATTCTAAAAAGTTAATTATTTGTGCATGAGGACATGTGTCAGTGAGAGAATTTCTATAAAACAATTGGGATATAAGGGAAATAGATCTCATTTTTTCATGAAATTATTATGCTACCAAAATTTTGTTGGACTGTGTTTTACATGTGAAAATTGAAATTTCAAAATTGAACAAGAGTGAAAGCTCTTCCTTAATTGGTACGACTCCAATCTAACAACATTCATTCCATAACAACTTCTGGTGAGCAGAGACGCTATCAACTTGCAAGCATTGATAAGTGAATCTAGCTGGAATTATTAGCGGCAACTCAAACTAACGGTCGTTAATACTTATCTCCTCACCTTCGGTAAGTAAGGATCGCTAATAAGTTTGGATGCGATATGACTCTAGGCATTTTTAATGAGATCAGGAGACTTCTTAAAAAAAAAAATCAATAAATAAACTATTGTTAACCCGATTTACACAATCCCTATAGATTGCCTTATTTATGAATTTATGATACACCTCAAGATTATTGTTTATACAGAAATTTACTTCCACTCCATAATGGAATTAATGATAATGTGTAAATAAGAATCGTTTTTTTTTTAAGATGATTTTTGTATGTTCTGTGTTGTTAAGGAATGTTATCCCGGCATAAAGTAGAGAATTGAGGTGTAATGGTAAAGGGTTGATGGAAACTAGAATTGAAAAAGAAAGAAATAGAAATTTCTTTACTTGATCCTTTATTTTATTAATAGTAAACAGTTAGTATACAATAAAGGTAAACATAAGTTGGATCCCACTAGTTACGATTGAATTTTAGAACATAAGAATTGGATCTTTACTTGTAAGTAGAGAATAGACATGTATAATAATTATAATTATTATATATAGAAATAGGTATATATACAATTAATATAAATTATGATCATAAGAATTCCTCTGTAAGATTTGGACTTGAAATTATGGATTTTTAGTTAAATGATGAGTATTCAATATAAATGTTATAATTATTAGAGTGACTCTTTAATGCAAATTTTTGGATAGATAAATCGTTATCCTACTAAATCATTTAATTTTTATGAATCGAATTTCACATTTTATGTTAAAAATGGCGTAGGATGTATTCACTTGTAGAGGGTAAGGATATACATTCTTTATAGGTTGATTTGATTAAATTGTTATGTTGATGTGAAATTAATGGGTAAGTTGTGCTTAAGGTATCTAATTTGTTGAAAGCTGAATTGTGAAAAGAATAATATATTGACAATATATAAATCTTGTATAGATACGTATTCCTTATATATTTATAGATTATAATGTTAGTTAATGTAGAACAAAATGACTTTAACATGTTAAATAATTACAGAAAAAAAAAACTTATGGGTTGAAGATGATTGCATTGATGTATGGAAAAGTAGTAAGTTACACCTTTTGAGCCTTGAAGAATTGATGATTAATTATTGGCGTTGATCTTAGTCTTGAACTTCGATATAGGATGGGAATTATGGGATTAGATACCTCCTTGTTCCTCAGAACAATTGCTAGTCCTAAGACTTTAAATTGTCAAAATCAATTGGATGAATCATGGACTTGAGCATTGATTATGTGTCTTGGAGGTCCTAACCTTGTAGGGTAGGTTGGGCAGAGTAGATATATTTTATCATATTTTTGTGATATGGTTGATCTATGAATAACAATGATGTGGTATCAATCTTATTTTGCAGAGAAATAGTTGAGTATGGAATGTGTAAAAAAGATTGATGTATGATATTGTTGCATATTACTTGTCCTAACTGTGGTTTCAAAAAAAAAAAAAAAAAATCATTATTGTACACACTTACATTTATGTTTTAATGAAGGGTTCATTACATATGGTATCAGAGCGGGTTCATACCTTCGACAAGGGACCCGTTACGCATTCCACTTTGTTAAAGTAAATGATTAAAGATGTATCACTAATTAATTTTAAATTTTCCATGCAGGTAATCATGGTTGGAGGACGCAGGGAAAGTAGACGTTGTGGTGCGGGAGGAAGAGTTATGCCTCCTCCGGTGGTATCCACTCTAGAGGGGTCTAACCCCTAGGGACATGAGCAGACTATTGAGTAGGATAAGGTTGTTGTGGGAGATGTGGTAGGTATGATGAGATCCTTCCAGAGGATGTTAGAGGCATTGATCAACCGTCTGGATTGAGATGAGGGCAAAGCATATGTGCCCAATGAGGGTTCATAGTGCGCTCTAGCCGGTAGTAGTAGTATACATAGAGAGCTCGAGAAAGTGAAGTTTTCTGAGTTTTGGGGTGCCACGGATGGCTTAGCCACTGAGACATGGTTGGAGAACATGTCGATATGCTTTGCACTTCGTGATTACACCTTGATACATGAGCATCATGTCAAGCGCATAGAGGCAGGACCACTCTACACGTGAGAGTTCTTCCGGAACTTCTGCATGAGCAGTTGCAACCGATTTCGAGATCTGCCTCCACTCAGTGCCAGAAATTCACCTTTGAAGGCACGCTGGAACCGGTGCCGAATTCTACCCTTTCCCTTTGAGGAAATTTTTTGAAATTGTAAATAGAGCAGGAGTTTCCACTTTGGCTCTGGAATGTGACCGATCTAAGATGGCGTAGGATGAATTTTAGAGTAGGCAAGTAGCCAGGGGAAACCCGAGAAACATTTTTGAGTTATGTAGAAGTTTGTATACTCAGTTAGAGAGAGTGGGAATACAAAGAGAAATTAGTTGTAAGAGAGAACTGTGAGTTACTGTAAATTTTGAATGTATTATGTATCCATTGGGCACTTGTGAATATAACAGAATGGAAAATTGATCCAAATGCATGGTGTGTGGACTGTGAACATTTTCCTGTCATTTCTGTTTACATGAACAAGTGGATGGAACTGTGAGTTTTCTCCAGTTCAATTGTTTCTCTTCATTGAAGCTCTGCAATGTGTGCATCGAGAAAGGAGAGAACACCAGAAGGTCAGGAGGAATCTCTCTGTGAGAAACCCCTTGGATCCGAGTATTGGAATCCCTTAGACGCAAGGAGTGTGCAGGAATTTGAGGCCTACACAAGGCAAAGCTCAAGAGGGATAATGCTTTGGAAAGTGTTATCAAGGTCCAGGAACACATTCCCTAGAAGGAACGAAGACCAAGTCTTCAAAGACTTAGAAAATATTCTAAGTCAGAAGTGAGTAAAATCTCAAGAGGAAGAACGTCGTCGAGCGTTGGATCATGGTGGAGAATCTCGCGGGCCATCCGATTTGAGGTAGGAGCACAAAATTTAACACTATGTAGACCCTAGAGAGGAGATCTCAAAGATCTAAACGGACGGTGGAGAACTCTCGAGGAGAGTCACGAAATATCGCAAGCCGTTGGATCAAGTGGAGTTGTGAGGAGGTCAGTGACGGGGAAGAGATATGACCGTAGATCTGGAGTTCGTTGTGAGCCATTGATCAAGCACCTCGAGCTCTCGACATTTCGACACTTTCGGTATTTCGACAACTGGAGGTTCGAAAGACAGAGGAGCGGGACCCTTGCATCGCGATTCCCCGAATCCCGAAACCCCGAAAGAGTGAACGCCGAGGCATTTCAATGGTTCGGTATTTCGACAGCCAGAGGTTAGAAAGACAGAAGAGTGGTGCCCTTGCATCACGATTCCCTAAATTGTGAAACCCAGAAAGAGTGAACGCCCAAACTTTTCGGTGGTTTGGTATTTCGGCAACTGGGGGTTCGAAGGGCAAGGAAACACGACGCTTAACTTGTGAAGTCTCGGTCCATAGTATTTTGGCATTTCGGCCACTGGGGAATTGAAGGGAAAAGGAGTGGGACACTTGTATTGTGATTCCTCGAATCATGAAACCCCGAAAGCATTCGGAGGAATAGTACGAGCCAAAGCCATTGAGTCCTTTTCGACATTTCGACGACCGAGAGTCCAAGAGTGAAGAAGTCGTGACATAGAGAGTCCTGACTCACGGAATCATGAAACCCTGAATCGCGAAAGGTGCGGAGCGTTAAGGGAGGAGCCCCTTTTTGGCATTCCGGGAACCGGGTACTCAAGAGGCTAGGGGTCATGACACAGTGAGTCATGATTCATGAAATCGTGAAACTCTGAAACGCGAAAGGATTGTGGTTTAAGCCTTGGGTCATAGCTCGAGGTCACTAGACAAGAAGGGACATGTGTGTTCATTCAAAGGGTTCCATATTGGAACCAGAAGAGCTATTTCGGCTTCTGAACCAGAATATCCTGACCGAGAGGTCACGCAGCCCTGAGGAGGAATAGGGGGTTTTCATCACACCTCCAACATGAAAGTCTTCATAGCAGTATTTTAATTGAAAGGGAGTGCTTTAATTTGGTGGAAGACACTTCTACCTCAACTAAAAATGGTTGTGGAAGACGTCTCATGGGAATTGTTCGAGGAAAAATTATGGTAGAGGTACTTATCCAATGAATTCATTGAGCACCAGCTTAATTAGTTCAATGCTTTACGACAAGGTAGTCATACAGTGTCATAGTATGAGGCCAAGTTCATGGAGTTACTTAGGTATGCTCCACATCTGAACATGGAGTAGTTAAAGGTCAACAAGTTTGTGTTCGGCCTTAAATCCAACATATGTGTGAAGGTGATGATCTTAATGCCTCATACATTGCATGATGTAGTTCATAAGTCCCTCATAGTTGAGGAAGATATGAGCAGTGGGGGTCGACAAAGGACTCCTTGTAGGCCAACTCAACAGACAACATTAGGAGCACAACAGCATCAGACACCAACCAGATAGACTTTTGGGCATCGCAATACGCCAAGAGGACCTATGTTCTCAACACCGAGATGAAAAAATCCTCAACAGAGGACTACTTACAGAGAACCATAGTAGCAACAACAAGATCATCCGCAACAACAAAATCAATTTAGATATGTTCAGTAGAAAATACCAGGATCAAATACTTCTAGGCCAACAACATCTACTTCGGGGACTAGGAGCACTAGACCGAAAAATGGATGTTGGACATGTGGAGAGCCACATTACCAACGATATTGTCTGATTGAGAAGGACAGAGTGGTCATATCATCTAGACCCACTACGGTTAGATATTTTGGAAAGGCCCAAAGGCTACATGCAGCAGTGAACAACCACCAGGTTGAGCACCGGTCTGTTGTGCTCAAGACGTCAGGTACGATTGTTGATCAAACTTTTAGTATTTTGATAGATCCAAGTGCTACAGAGAGTTCTATTTCGAGTGAATTGCTAAAGATAATTAAGGTAAATGAAGTCGAGCAAGATGAGTTTAGATACGTAGAAATGGCATCAGGTTCCAAACAAAAGGTTGGAGGGAAGGTTATGGACTGTAGCATTAACTTGGGTTATATTGTAACAAAGGCCAACCTATACGTCATGATCTTAGGATATTATGACATAGTGATAGGTATGGACTGGTTGGAATCGCATGATACAATACTTAACTATAAGACGAAATGGTTAAATTTGACAGATGATTTGGGACAGAGTAGAGTAATTGTAGAAAGAAACTAGGGAGTGTCATTGAGGTTTATTTCTTCCCTACAACTAAAAAAGAGTATGTGCAAGGGATGTAATCTATATGAAATCTTAGCACTAAATGAAAAGGGTGAGGCGAAAGGATTAGAAAACATTCCTGTAGTATCAGAGTTTGTAGAGGTGTTTCCAGAAGAGTTACTAGGTTTACTGCCCGAAACGCAGTTGGATTTTACAATAGACTTGAAACCTGGAACTGAACCAATAGCGAGAACGCCATTTCCGATGTCAACGCCTCAATTGCAGGAGTTGAAAATAGAATTGAAAGAATTTTTGGACGTGGTACTTATACGTCCAAGTGTGTCATCTTTGGGTGTGCAAGTTTTTTTAATGAGAAGATGGATCATGGAGACTTTGTATTGAATATAGTCAATTGAACAAAGCGACGATCAAGAACTAGTATCCATTTCCAATAATAGATGATTTATTTCATCAGATGAAGGGAGAAACAATGTTTTTGAATATTGACTTGAGATTGGGATATCATCAATTATGAATTGAGGAAGATATCCCTAAGAGTTCATTTAAGATGAGATTCTGACACTATGAGTTTATAGTTTTACAGTTCAGTTTGACGAACGCCCTGGGGGTATTCATGAGTTTGATGAATGGGGTGTTCTGTGAATACTTGGACAAGTTTGTTCAAGTATTTATTGATGACATATTGATTTATTATCGGATGAAAGAAGAGAATGGTGAATAGTTGAGATTTGTCTTACAGTTTCTAAGAGAAAACAAATTGTATGGGAAGCTATCGAAATGTTTTTTTTACCAATCAAAGATTCATTATTTGGGACATATCATATTTGGAGAAGGTATTGTTGTGGATCTAGCAAAGGTAGAGGATATTATGGAATGGATAGAAATGACGAACGTATAGGAAGTACTTAGCTTTATGTGTTTAGCAGGATATTACCGACGATTCGTCGAAGGTTTTTTGAAGATATCAAATCCAATCACGGAATTGCAAAAGAAAAACAATAAGTTTGTATGGACTGAGTATGTGCGGAAGCATTTCAAAATCTCAAAGAGTTCTTAACGAACACACCAATACTGAAGGTCCCCAACATGGACAAATAATTATTGGTATGCACAGACGCATCCAAGGAAGGTTTAGGCGGATTTTTGATGCAATACGGTTGAGTAATTTCTTACATTTCAAGGAAATTGAGAAGGAATGAGGAAAACTACGAAATGCACGATTTGGAGTTATTAGCAATTGTATATGCCTTGAGATTATGGAGACATCATCTGATTGGATGAAAATTTGAATTAAAGACAGATCACTGTGGATTGTAGCATATATTTAATCAAAGTGATTTGAACACGCGACAGAGGCGTTGGTCATAATTACTTAACAAATACAACTTTGAGATTACTTTCATTAAAGGAATGGTGAATAGAGTGGTAGATGCGTTAAGTCAGACACCATGCATATTCTCAATAATAACTCTTAAGTTGAATCTGTGAGAAAATATTCTATCTCTACAGATTGGAAATGATTTGTACAAGGAAGTTAAGGATAATACCGGAGAATATACCATGATGGTACCGAAGTTTGAAGGTTATTCTATGGATAATGACAGATTTTTGAGATATAACGGTAGAATCTACGTACCGCCTAATGGTGAATTAAGAAGTTTGATCTTAAACAAAGATCATCGAGCATTTTACATGGCTCATATGGGAGTCACAAAGATGAAGGCAAACCTTAAGCCTGTATTCTTCTGGAAGGGAATGAAGACAGACATAGTGAGTTATGTGGCTATATGTCTAGAATGTCAGAAAATGAAGGTTGAACATAGACATACATCAGGACTATTACAGCCACATGTTATTCCTGAATCGAAATGGAAATTCATTTCGATGGACTTTATTGTTGGATTTCCACTGACAGTAAGGAGACATGATTCTCTTTTTGTGGTAGTTTACACTCTAATGAAGAGTGCACACTTTATTCCAATGTGTATTATGTATCAGGCACTAGATATAGCTAGAGTATTTGTCAGTGATATTGTGAGGTTACATGGTGTACCAAGAAGGATCGATGTTTACAGGACAGTTTTGGAACAGTTTCCAAGAGGCCTTGGGAACGCAACTGAATTTTAGTACAAAATACCACCCAGAGACAAACGGAAAAATAGAAAGAACGAACCATATTTTGGAGGATATGTTGCGTATGTATGTAATGGATAAAAAAAAATGTTGGGAGGACTTCTTACCATTGGTAGAGTTTTCATACAACGACAGTTACCAGAGAATGATTAAGATGGCACCATTTGACATTCTTTATAGGAAACCGTGTTGGACATCGTTGAGTTGGGATCGACTTGAGGATAGGGTCCTAGTAGAACCAGAAGTAATCCATGAAATGGAAAAACATATGAAACCTATAAGATGGAGGATTAAAGATGCGCAGGATCGACAGAAGAGTTATGCAGATGTGCATTGCGTTGACCAAAGTAATGAGGTTGACGATAGAGTTTTGTAGTGGGTAAAAATGCACAAGAGTTTGATCAAGGTTGGGAAGGGTGATAAACTCTCTCCTAGGTATGTGGGACCTTTCTAGGTTGTGGAAAGGAAAGGACATGTGGCTTATCGACTAGACTTGCCAGATTCTTTGAGGCATATACAAGATGTATTTCATGTATCTACTTTACGACATTATATTAGTGATCTGTCACATGTTATTGGCATGATTTCTTTCCAGGTGTCGGACAAGGGTTCTTGTAACACCATGTTTCCCCCAACTTATAAATATAACTATAAATGCCCAAGAGACTATGGAAAACTTTAAATGTGTGAATATTTATTGGATGGACCTTTGTTTGAAAGGTAAACGAATGTGAACCTAATTAATTACTAAGAAAATGGACAAGTGTTTCATGAACACTGGAGGGCGGGGGTTTAATTGGAAAGACCACGGATTCTACACGAAGAGAGGGTGAAGGGGACCAGGAATTGTTACATTAACCTTCACCAAACCATTCCTTGCTGGATTTAATTACTCAGGACAAGAACCATCCTCTAACCCAGATATGAACTACAATCAAATTGGTGGGTGGGAAGACCTCCTCAAGAGTTAATGAGGGGATGGGGCATAGAACTCATTCGTAAGGCTTCCATACCTAACTGCGGATTGGGAATTCGAGCCACACACAACCTTGTTGAAACAGGTGAGAAAGGAAGGTGTGGCGGGCAGAGGAAAAACACACCTACAAAGAGCATAAAGATGGGACATGAATCTCAGGGATTCAAGGAAGATTTGGAAACTAAGTGTTTTGGATATAGGAAGAGGCAGAGAAGCTTTTAATACAAGCTGATAAATGAGGCTAGTCCTCTTTTCTTGATATCTTGTAAACCATTTCCAGGATCCTTCGGGAAGAGGAGATTAACCTTTATCCCTACTGTGGTTGAGAGAGAAGAAAAGGTTGTGTTGCAGAGAATCGTAAATCCATTTGGAGTGATTGAGCCTATGGTTGGGTGGAAACGGGCACCCCTTCCAGTAGTCACTTCACATTGTCTGGTTCTGATAAGTCTTTCCCCTGATTTAATTGTTGAATTAGAACGATGAATGATTACTTGGTTATACAAATATATTTAGATGCATTTGTAAACATTTTCTGTGTGAAATGGATATGATATGCGTATGGTTCCATCTCCTTATGAATTCACACTTTCCACTGATATACTGTATGTCCAGCCTAACTCCAGAGGATTTCCGAGGCATGAGACATTAAATGGTCAAGATAGGAGGCATCGTGTCAACCTGTAACCACCCTTATGAAGAGGATATCTCTCTCTTAGACCCCCTTGTTCGGTGAATTTCCAAACCCAAGTCCATAACCTGCCTAGGGTAAAGCTCAAGAAAATGGTCATGCGAAAGAAACATAAGGGAATATTTTTCCTAGTCTGGAAGTCAGACGAATAAGATCTTTTCGGAGGGAACTAACATGACTGTATATTGTGGGAAGGAGCACGAGAGTTAACCCTAGAGTTCAGAGTTAGTGCAATAGGAGAGCCACTTGTTAGCACGGCCTAGTCTTCCAAAACCCGAAGTTGCGAAGTGACTTGGACCGTGGATCTATGGATCCTTCGGGATCCACCTCAATCGTCCGATCTACGAGTTCAAATTTCGCACATCAGGAGAGTCGCATGTTAGCGCGACCTAGTCTTCCGAAACCCGAAGTCACAAAATGACCTGGACCATGGATCTATGGATCCTTTTGGATCCACCTCAACTATCAGATCTACGAGTTCGGAGTTCGCACATTAGGAGAGTCGCATGTTAGCACAACCTAGTCTTACGAAACCCGAAGTCGCGAAGTGACTTGGACCATGAATCTAGGGATCGCACGAAAATCCCATCAACCGTTTGATCCATGAGTTTGGATTTCAAGAGGTTCACTAGTGAAAGTGGCCACGAACTCCGAAACATCGTAACTTCCACCAGCCTGTGAGTTAGATGAGGATTATGCAAGATTTGGAAGGTTTGTCAATTGGATATCTCTTCTCGGGCTAGGACCCTAGAGAGGGTATGATTTGGGATGAAATCCTCGTAGACGTCGCGTGATTCTCAGCTATTGAATGCCGAGGAAATTTGGGAAGCTGTAAGATATAAACCAAGGGTTGGATTAGCGCTTGGTAGGAGTTGTTAGAAAACTACGGTAAGTGGAAGAGGATAAATAATTTCGGAGAGATGATTCGAGACAAGATAATTAAGGAGAAAAAAAAATTATGATGCCTCACCCCTTAAAAGAGTATTTAGGGGTCGAGTGTGTTACAAATTGGTATAAGAGCATGGTTACAGCACTTGGCTTGCTTGGTCTCATGGAGAAGTTGCGTAGAAACCACATTAAAGGGAGACATCCTACCTTATTCCCTTCCTAAAAGGTCTGGTTAAGCCCTTATTATAGAAAAGAATGATAGCTTATTGTTGTGTGTGTATGTATTTAAGAAATATTAATTATGTGTTGGTTATGAACTAATATAATATTATCTCACAACAAGTGTTTTCTTTGCACTCAAGAGGACGATCAACCACGGGAAATTGCAATCATATAGAATGGTGACGCGCCATGAAGTGGGGAATGGCTCCCACAATAGAGACGAAGAGTCTGACAAGAGGAGGGCGGTAGAGACCCCTCTGGATCTAGATGAGACTGTGAGGAGTCTCATGGCCGAATTATAGAGCTGCAAGGCCGATAACGAGAGATTGATAAAAGAGAAAGAGAAGCAAATGGAAATTAATGCAATCTTCCTGCAAAGTTTATCCAACATACAAAGACAACTACAGAAGGGACCTGACACCAGTTATATGGACCGACAACAGACAAAGAGAAGTTGAAGTCCACCTGACATATGGAAACTTGGTCCTTTAAGTGGCCACACTGGGAGGAGTACCTCAAGAAAGGTCCAACTTGGAGACAGGGGACAAGCGTCTGACGAATCCTCTAGAAAGGAAACTGGTGACTCAAAAGGATCTTCTAGTAGTAGAACTAATTCACATTCTCAAAGAAAATGGAAGAAACGAAATAATTCCAAAAGTCATAATCACAAAGAATTCAAGAAGGCCAAACCACCCTCTTTCGACGGTGAGATTAATAAAGGAGAGGAGGCAGAGGCCTAGCTTCTTGGACTAAAGAAGTATTTCAGATTCCATGATTTATCTAAAAAATTGAAGGCTCGAGTAGCCACTTTCAACCTGAATGGAAAGGTTTCCATTTGGTGGGAAGACCTTAAGAATGTGAAAGGGATTCATGAAGAGGATCTATCTTGAGAACGGTTTGAGAAATACTTCAGGAAGAAGTATCTATCGGAAAAATATTTCGACGAGAAGACTAAAGAGTTCTATGAACTCAAGCTGTGACAACTCACCATAGAGGAATATGTCAGTAGATTCCTTGAGCTGTCGAGGTATGTACCCTACATAAAAGAATAAAAGGAAAAGGTGCAATGATTCATTAGTGGGTTACTTAATACCTACCAGAACATGATTGAGTTTGACGAGCCAAAGACCCTAGAAGGCACTATCCAGAAGGTGAGATATTATTATGAACAGTTTGGGCCTCAGACAGAACCTCACGAGGGTTGGAAGCAGAAGAATATTTCGGGGTTCCAGAAAAAGGGGTTTAAATCCCCACTATTTAAAAAATCTAATAAGGATTCAAGGATGATCTTTCCTACCTGAAGCGTACACCAATAGAATTGTCCCTCCTAGAGAGGGAATAAAAATTTTGGATCAAACCTAGGAAATACTGATAACCCAAAGAAAGAACCCTTGAAATGTTGGGGTTGTGGAGAAGAACATCTACTGAGGGACTGTCCGCACAAACAACATAACAATAGGATAATTTACAATGTCCAAGAAGCTACCACCATCAATTATGTGGCCAGGAGTATGCGACAAATTTATGTAGCCATGGATAATAAACAAGACGACCACCAAGCTTCAGTGGTGGAGATGGAAGGTATGATCACCAACCATATAGTATCTATTTTAATTGACCCTGGTTCTAATTTGAGTTATGTGGCCCCTCATACCGTTGATAAGTGTAAATTACAGCCACATAAACATTCTAAGCCATGGTTGGTACAATTACCCACCGACACCAAAAGAAAAATAGCGAAGGTCATAACATCTTGCCAATTCATGGTGGATGGATTTCCCACCCAAGCTACCCTTAACATACTTCCCCTAGGATTGTATGACCTGTTGATTGGTATGGATTGGCTATTTGCATATAAAACAAATTTGGATTGTTACCATAAAACCTTAGAATGTGTAAATAAAGAAGGGAGAAATATGACCTTCCAAGGGATCCAGAAACCTATCTCGGTGATACGAATATCATCCCTTCAAATGAAAAAGTAGTACAGAAAGGGATTTCCTTTATATGAAATACAGGTGTAGAAATCTATTGAGAATGACAGACTAAGCCTAGAAGACCACCCCATACTAAGAGACTATAGAGATGTGTTTCCAGAAGAGGTATCAGGTCTACCTCCAAGAAGGGACATTGAATTCTCAATAGAACTTGCACCAGGAGCAGTGCCAGTATCTAGGACCCCCTATAGAATGAGTACACCTGAGATAGTTGAGATCAAACTACAACTAAAGGAAATGATGGAAAAAGGTTGCATCCACCCAGTGTTTCTCCATGGGGAGCACCGGTCTTGTTTTTGAAGAAGAAAGATGGTACACGTCATTTGCACATAGAGTATAGAATGCTCAATAAGGTAACCATAAAGAACAAGTACCCCTTACCCAGCATCAATGACTTGTTTGATCAATTGGGGGGTGCTTCCATTTTCTCAAATATTGACTTGAGATATGGAGACCATAAATTCTAAATCAAGGATGAATACATCCACAAAACCGCCTCTAGGACGAGATATGGTCACTACGAATTTGTGGTAGTACCATTTGGATTAACCAATGCCCCTGCCACGTTTATGTGCTTGATGAAAAATTTACTCAGCAAATTCCTAGACAAAATTGTATTGGCTTTTATTGAGGATATATTAATATACTCCAAGGATAGATAGGAACATGAGGAACATCTTAGACTTGTACTTCAAGTGCTAAGAGAGCATCATGTCTACGCCAAATTTAGCAAGTGTGACTTTTTCCAGAAGAAAATACATTACTTGGGCCATGTCATATCTGAAGAAGGGGTAGCAATAGACCTTGACAAGATCAGATCCATTATGGAATGGCCTACCCCAAAGGATGTTTCAAATATCAAATCCTTTATAGGTTTAGAAGGATACTATAGGAGGTTTATAAAATGGTTTTCCAAGATTGGTTGTCCATTCACTACCCTCTAGAGGAAGGGGGTTAAATTCATTTGGACACCGGAATGTGAAGAAAGTTTTCAGTCACTAAAACACCTTATGACTCATGCACCCATGATGAATATTTTCGATCACGATAATGACGTCCTCGTGTTCACAGATGCCTGCAAGGAAGGACTCAGAGGAGTCCTTATGAAAGAAGGAAGTGTAGTTTTCTATGAATCCCTAAAATTGAATGAGAATGAAGTCAAATATGTGATCCATGATCTAGAGTTGGCTGCCATAGCGCATGCTTTGAAAATGTTGAGGAATTACCTCCTGGGTAGGAAATTTGTACTTATGACAGACCACTGTGGATTGTGGCACCTGTGTGACCAACCAAAACTCAATGCTAGACAAGCTAGGTGGATGGCCCTCCTTAGCAAGTTTGATTTCAAAATCAAACATATCAAAGGAAAGGAAAATAAGGTGGCCAATGCCCTTAGCAAAAGTATGAAAACAATTCATCTGGCAATGGTGAGCACCTGCAAGACGAATGTCAAGGAAAGAGTCGGGAATGCACAAGAAACATACGCATTCTTCCAAACCATGACCTCGTACCTGGAGCAAGAACCCACAGGGATAAAGTATGAAGGTTACCAGATGCTAGATGGAGGTCTGCTGACTTACTGAAACAGGATTTATATTCCAAGTTGTGACGACTTGAAGAGGTTCATAATGGATGAATTGCACAAGAGACCGTACACCATCCATTCGGGCTATCAGAAGATGGTCACAACCACCAGGAAACAATTATATTGGTCTGGATTGAAGAAAGACATAGCTGAGTATTTAGCTAAATCTCTAGAATGCTAGCAGGTTAAAGAAGAACACCAGCACCCAACAGGATTATTACAACCTCTACCAATCTCGGAATGGAAATCGGAGACCATCTCCATGGATTTCATCACAGGATTACCAACATCGGCCAGGCAAAATGACACCATCATGGTAGTGGTGGATGAATTGAGCAATTCCTCTCATTTTATTCCCATCAAATCGACTTGCAAGGCAATAGATATTGCCAACATATTCATGAAGGATATATTCAGACTAGATGGCATGCCTAAGGAGATCGTGTCTGACAGAGACACAAAATTTACTTCAAACTTTTGGAAATCCTTGATGGTTGGTCTAGAGACCAAATTATTATTTAGCATAGCCTGTCATCCTCAAATTGATGGATAGACAGAAAGAGTGAACCAACTCTTAGAATACATGCTAAGGATGCATGTAATGCATCAACCTAAAAAGTGGGAAGATTACCTGCCCCTGGTGGAATTTTCCTACAACAACGGCTACCAAGAATCACTAAATATGAGCCCTTTCAAAGTCCTCTATGGTAGGTCATGCAACACTTCAGTCAGATGGAGTAATCCCATGGACATAATTACAATTGGACCCGATGTGTTGAAGTAAATGGAACAACAAGTGGTTTAGATAAAGAAAAATCTGAAAATCACTCAGAATAGATAGAAAAGTTACACCGACAAAAAGAGAACCCCCAGAGAATTCAAGATGGGAGACAACGTATATCTCAGAGTTAGGCACAGGAAGAGTTCCCTGCGGATGGGAGATTTTTCCAAGTTGGCACCTTGGTATTGTGGACCCTTTGAAGTTTTAGATAGAGTGGGACTTGTAGCCTATATGCTAGCACTTCCTCCCATAGTAAAAGCACACAATGTTTTCCATATTTCATTGTTGAAGAAATATGTACATGATTCTAATCATGTAATTGACTGGTCTGTGATCTAGGTGGAACTAGAGGGAGAATTACTACCAGAACCTCAAGGCATACTAGACAAGAAGGAAACCCCACTCAGGAACCGAACCATTGCACAGGTCAAGGTGTAGTGGAAACACTTTGGCCCAGATGAGGCCACATGGGAAATGGAGGATGCCATGAGACTGACATAACCATTTTTTTTCACTTCTGTACATATAGGATATGTTAATAGATAGAACATCGAGGATGATGTTCCTCTAAGGGGGAGGGAATTGTAACACCATGTTTCGCCCAACTTGTAAATATAACTATAAATGGCCAAGAGACTATGATAAAGTTAAAATGTGTGAATATTGATTCGATGGACCTTTGCTTGAAAGGTAAACGAATGTGAACCTAATTAATTACTAATAAAATGGACAAGTGTTGCGTGACTACTAGAGGGGGGGTGTAATTGGAAATCCCACGGATGCTACATGAAGAGAGGGTTAAGGGGACCAGGAATGGTTGTGCTAACCTTCACCAAACCAGTCCTTACTAGATTTAATTGCTCAGGACATGAACTATCCTATGACCCAGAAATGAATCACAGTTAGGATAGTGGGTGGGAAGACCTCCTCAAGAGTTAATGAGGGGATGGGGCATAACACTCATCTGTAAGGCTTCCACACCCGACCGCGGAATGGGACTTTGAGCCACACACGACCTTGATGAAAGACGCGAGAAAGGAAGGTGTGGTGGGAAGAAGAAAAACACGCCTACGAAGAGTGCAGAGACGGGAAGTGAATCTCGGGGATTCAAGGAAGATTTGAAAACTAAGAATTCTGGATACAGGAAATGGAAGAGAAGGTTTTTATACAAGTTGAGAAACGAGGCTAGTCCTCCTTGCTTGGTATCGTGTAAACCATTTCCAGGATCTTGTGGGAAGAGGAGAGTAAAATTTGTCCCTACTGTGGCTGAGCGAGAAGAAAACGTTGTGTTGCAGAAAATCATGGTATAGCTCAGGGGTGTCTACTGGTATATCTATTTGGAGTGACTAAGCCTACAGTTGGGTGGAAATGGGCACCCCTTCCAGTAGTCACTTCACATTGTCTGGTTATGATAAGTCTTTTCCCTGCTTTAATTTTTCAATTAGAACGATGAATGATTACTTGGTTACACAAATATATTTAGATGCATTTGTAAACATTTTCTATGTGAAATGGATATGATATGTGTATGCTTCCATCTCCTTATGAATTCACACTTTCCACTGATATATTGTAAGCCTACCTGAACTCTAGAGGCTTTCTGGGGCATGAGACGTTAAACAATTGAGATAGGAGGAATCATGTCGACCTGTAACCACCCTTATGAAGAGGATATCTCTCTCTTATACCCCCTTGTTGGGTTAATTTATGAACCCAAGTCCATAACTCGCCCAGGGTAAAGCTCAAGAAAATGGTCATGCGAAAGTAGTGGAAGGGAATTATTTTCCTGGTCTGGAATTCGAACGAGCGCGATCTGTTCAGAGGGAACCCAGGGATGATGTGACCATTGGTTGTGGGAAGGAGTGCGAGATTTAACCCTAGATTTCAGAGTTTGCACATTAGGAAAGCCACGTTTTAGAGCAGCCTAGTCTTCCAAAACCCAAAGTTGTGAAGTGGCATGGACCATGGATCTATGGATCCACCTCAACCGTCTGATCTACGAGTTCATAGTTCGCACATCAGGAGATTTGTGTGTTATCACATCCTAGTCTTCTGAAACTCGAAGTCATGAAATGACCTAGACCGTGGATCTATGGATCCTTCAGGATCCAACTCAACCGTCAGATCTACGAGTTCATAGTTCGCGCATCAGGAGAGTCATGTGTTAGCGCAACCTAGTCTTCTGAAACCTGAAGTCGCGAAGTGACTTGGACAGTGGATCTAGGGATCCCACGGGACTCCCCTTGGCTGTCGGATCCATGAGTTCAAAGTTCAGGAGGTTCGCGAGTGAAACTGGCCATGAACTTCGAAACACCATAACTTCCACCAGCCAATGAGTTAGACGAGGATTATGCCATATGTTGGAAGGCTTTTTGACTGGATCTCTCTTCTCGGGCTAGGACCCTAGAGAGGGTATTATTTGGGATGAAATCCCCATAGACGTTTCACGATTCTCAGCTATTGAACGCCGAGAAACTTTGGGAATCCATAAGATATAAACCAAGGGTTGGATTAGCACCTGGTAGGAGTCGTTAGAAATATACGGGTAAGTGGAAGAGGATAAATCATTTTGGAGAGATGATTCGAGACGAGATAGTTAAGGAGAAAATGAAATTAAGACACCTCACCCCATAAAAGAGTATTTAGGGGTCAGGTGTGTTACAATTTTTTCATGATAGAGCTAATCCACATTATGGACCATCACATTCGATAGCTACAACGTCGAATAATCAATCATTTCAAGGTCCAGTAGGACAACCATTGTCCACACTCGGTTGCTTGGGAGGACGCATACGATATGCGTCAATGGTTTCCTTACTTGTTTGATAGATTATACATATATATCTCTATCAGATACATTTATTTACTTGCATTTATATATTGTACAAAATTCAGGACAAAGTTTAAAACAAGAGGGGGTGGATGTAAAATCTTGTTCTATTGAGCACACTTTTATTGAATTATTCTTTGAGGACACTTGCGTGCAAGTGATCTTATTATGGTACATTATGATTTCGTTTCGATTATGGGTTATATATGATGATGATGATGATGTACTGTGACTTATTTTTATTTTGATGTATATGTATTTCTAGATGATATTGACGACTTTTCTCAAGTGTGCAGGACACATGACAGGTTATGGATGTTGATGGCATCAATGGATTTCCTTGGACTCTGGATTGAGTCAGGGAGTGGATTTTATTTGTTTAAGTATTTCATTTTACGTACATCTGACATATGATTGATTACAATATGATTTATGTATATGGATTATTGACACTTTTTTTGTTAGTGGATGTAGACTTGACGATGCTTTCTAATACGACTCTCATAAAGAGTAAAGGGGCCATGCATAGAAACGAGACATTTGGGGAAGAGGTGTGGCAGTGTCCCTATCAAAACCTACTAGCACTCCCTCCGTGGTCTGAACAATAGGTTAAAGATTACCTAGTTCGATAGTTCCATGATGTCATGATGGAGGACTGATACAGTCGTTCATGAAGATTTCTAAGGGGAATGCAATAAGGTGGAATCTTTATTTCTTAGAAGACCTTAGTCTCTCACAAGGTCCACCGAATGGAGTTTTGACTCCAAGGGTTGGAAAAACCTCCAAAACTAGTCAAAGGTGAGTGGCACCCTTGGAGCACGAAGGTGCGTCTTGAAGGGCACGTCGCATAATTAAAAAAAACTTGAGTCAATAAATCCAGGTGGCCTAGAAAACATTGAAATGGTTAGACATTGTTAGAATAAAATAATAAATTAAACAGTAAATTATTAATTATAAATCCTAACAAAAGTATAAGCTTAAGTCTAAGTCTAAAATTTAAATAAATGACTAAATGAACTATGACATAAGTTAAAATATTTGAGATAAATTCAAACTCTAGAAAAATGGGGAATAAGATTTAAAGGGTGTACAAAATGCTTATGTGTGCATGAAATTAATAAAAAAAAATTAAAATAGAAATAAATAATAACTTGAGAGAATAGGTATATAAATAGAATAGTATCTTAATTCAAGCTACCACTAAGTCTAACTAAAAGAATAATCATAATCCAACTCTAACTAAGATCTAGTTAGGAGACACTCATTAAATGAGAATTTGGGGAACAAAGGGGAAACTAAGAGCGAAAATTGGAACACATTGGGGAATTTGAGGGAAATTGGATTTTTAAATAAAATAAAAATGGTAATTACTTGTGCAACTTGCGGAGTGTGTGAAAAGTGTGTGGTTGAATAATCATAATTAATTTAATCTAAAAACTTAATTATTTGTGCATGAAGACATGTGTTAGTGAGGAAATTTCTATAAAACAATTGGTGTAGAAGGGAAATGGATCTCACTTTTTCATGGTATTGTTATGCCACCAAAATTTGGTTGGACTGCGTTTTACTTGTGAAAGTTGGGATTTCAAGCTTGACCAAGAGTGGAAGTTCTTCCTTGTGAGGCATGCTTGAGAGCTATTGTTTCTATGGTTTTTGTGCTTGGCCCCTTTGCAGATCAGGGGGCTAAGGGGAAAGAAAAGTACCCCTAGCATTGGATGGAAGGTACCGGTGAAGTCGTTTTATTAGAAAGAAAAAAGGGACAAAGGGATGAAGGGAATATTTTTTCCAAGTCGAAGAAAACCTTATACACCGTCAAATTTAGGCCATTGTATTGGATGTTGTATTCATTTGGTATTAGATTTTAAGTTGTATACTTTGTACACAAAAAGAGTATCTTATTTTGAATTGACGAGTGTTTATATATATTACAATTTCAATTAGACTGTGTAAGACATGAATGCTTGACTAGAAAAATGATTAATAAGCACAATTTTAAGTTAAGTGTGTTTTGTCTTGTGAAATCCAATGCCCCAAGGATCTGTGGTTACTGAACCCGTTCTTGGCTATCTCTCCTTAATGGTTGGTCAATTCCAAGTATATCGATGTTGTATACTACATAATACTTGGGATTAATTGTGATTTATGAACTTAGAATGATGGCATAATGTAAGGAAATATTCATGTGATTATATTAGATCGATTAGTTTTATAACTTTGGAATTTATTTCTGCTAATTGTGTTAGATCGATTAGTTTTATGACTTTGGAATTTATTCTGCTGCATGATATTTCAAGTTACTATTTCTAGGTTCAGTGGTAAACTTGCCCAAAATTCAAGTATTTCTTGGATTGAATCCTTTCGGGTCTAAAATATCTCCCTTAGAAGAGATACTTGAGTTGTCTTTCTCTTCTAGATTGCAATTTGGAATTAATTTTTATGTGGACATGATTTGATAAAACATTATTTGTCTACTTGTTTCTCAAAATACCCGAGCCTAAGAGTTAAGATCTTTATTTGTGCCTTCTTCTCGGATGAGATATGTTTAGAGTGTAGAGTATGATTTCGACATCTTCCTTAATTGTCACAAAAGTTTACTTTTAATTGTCACTAAAAAAAATTTCACTTAGTTATTACTAGCGAATCAGGGAGAATCTTGCAAAACGACCAGTGTTGTCGATCATAGAATCCTGACCTTCTTGAGTTAGACGTTACCTAACCTCTGAACCATAAAGAAATCTCCTTGTACAGTGGTTGGGTCCCAACAACTCCCCCTAAATTTTTACAAAATTTAAAAGGCCCCCATTAGAATCTTGATAATTATAATGAGCTATAGAATCAACCTTTTCAAATAGTTCCATACCTTGGCTTGCTTTGAGAAAAAATTAAGACATTCACTATAGTATGAGACATTCATTACAAGAGTGCATGTCAAAAGTTAGAAACGAGCATAGAAATCTCAATTTAAACAAAAACGTTAATTTTTATCAACTGTTTACTTTAGTTTAAATTCATTATTTTGCTCATTAGCGAGTTTGACTATTTTGAATAATGGGTTCAATACTTCATCAAATAATATATTGGTTTGTTTCTCATTTTCACAAAATCATTTTGTGGCATTAATTAATTTTTATTTGTTTTCATTTTGCATCTCATTTCAAAATAAAAAACAATCATAAAAGAAGAATTATCTATCATTTGTTTGATTTTGTGAAAACCCAAAATTAATATTTTTCTCCTCTCCATCAACTTGAAGCTTCTAAAATTTTGAGATTATATTTGAACTGAAAATATAAACAATATTTGTTTAGAACTTATAGTTAATTTAAATTCTTTTTAATTTTATTGTTTTAGATTTTGGTTTATTCACAATTTTTTGGGAAAAATAAAGTACAATACATCACATTAAAACTACTAAAATATCACATTAAAACTAGAGAGTACAATGCATCTATTTACACATAAACTAATACGAATTGGGATATGTATGAAAAAAAATGTAAGATGAAATATCACATTAAAACTAGACAGTACAATGCATCTGTTTACACAGACTAATACGAATTGGGAAAACCTTTTACAATAGTCCCTCCTGCGTTAAGGGAGGGACTAATAATGAAATTCCGTAAAGGGAAATTGCATATTTAAAAAACAAATGAGGACTTAATCTTGTACCATCGCTACTATATAAGATTTTGAAATTTTGTCTTTTTCGAAAATGATTTTGAACTACCAAATTCAAGTTTTTCAATGGTTTTAATTATACTATTAATTTCATCCATGGCTCAAACCCGGTGTCTAAGATGACTGGTTTTAATTATACTATTAATTTCATCCATTTATAGAGAAGTAAAATAAATGGATGAAAATGAGGTGTTTATCATTTAGGATACACATAAACACTTGTTAAGATTTGTTGAACTCATACTTTGCATGCCACTCTTACAGTCGTGGAGTTGAGTTGTGAGGAAATTGAAATCAGCTATATCAGATATAAAATCCTATCTCATGACGTTAGAAAGAAACTTATTGTATTTTTAGGTATCTTTTACACAATATGTAAAAGTATTAGATTGGCTCAAGTGTCAATGCCAATATTCTAGATTGTTTCAACATTGTTATTTTTCTCCAAAAGGTTCTCATGGCCATATTGATGAATCGAAAACAAATGCACTTAATAAGTGTGATACCAGGAAGTTTTAAATTCCAAACAATTCCACTTATTATTATTTTGATATTCAAGTTATTTTCAAACATTGTATGACATTTAAAGATGGCATTGAAAAACTCATGTAATTATTATTTTATTGTTAATAAAATAAAAAGGAAGATCATGGATTGATTAGACTTTTAAAAAAGGAATTTACGGATTCTGAGAGGGCGACCAAGTGGCAGCAGAGGGAGCAAGTTGTGGGAGTCTAGTTGAGTTGGACTCAACAAAGGAAAGACAAGTCACAGATTTATAGAAGATCTGAAATGGATAAGTGTTAAAGTGATATTGACAGGTGGTCAATGAGCAGAGGCTCGAACAAGTGTCTAAGGCCTAGGCAATTAGGCTAAATTAACACAAGAAAATAATGGGACGCCATTCCAAAAAGGAAATGTAATCTCAGAAATTTGCATGACACCAAAAAATCTCATAGAACTTCTCTCAAAATCTGCAGAGAAGCCATGAAGGTCGCAACCTCTCTGGATCTGGAAACCATGTTTTTATTTTATTTATTTTATCAGTTGGTATAGGTATGATTGTTGTAACTGTAGATTAGATGTGTAGAATAAGAATTTGTACTCTCTTGAAATTTATGGTTGTATATATATTGTTATCTGTTGATTAGTATTATGGAATGTACATTCTTTTAAGTTTAAAGAAATTAGATATCACAGTCAAAATGTATCGAGATATTACAAACTGAAATTAAATGACAAACTAGATATTCTCACGAATTTACCAAGAATACTAGAAAATGCAAATAAAGTGATCATGGAATACAACTAAAGGAACAGAAGAATTAAATTGTTTTAGTTGAAAAAATTATTTACTTTCAAACTGATAATAGTATAGGAATCGTCTTAGTTACAATCTCATACATACTAGATCTGTTATATGAAATAAATAGAGTTAAAAAGAATAAAATTTTGTACAGTCTCTTTCACATTAATTAGATCTAATAGAATACTATTTCTTTTCCATAGGTAATATATATATATAT
>ML788220.1:250516-282821 GCA_009831015.1 Picea engelmannii | reverse complement strand
ATTCATTATCAATTATCAAGTATGCAAGGGTTTAAGTATTAACCTGGTTAAATTATAGTGTCAATGGTATAGCTCTGTAATCACTAAAGAGAAGTAAGATTAAAATAAGCATGTAGATTTAAATAAAAGAAAAATATATATATATAATTATAGGAAGAGAAATACCTTTTTGTATCTTTGCTAGAACCATCAACCCAATCTTAGATGCTATATCTAGACTGATGGGTATCTTTTTAATTAAACAAGGCTCATTATTAATATAGATATCCAAAATTTAAAACCAAATGTAATATTAACCTATATATACATGTTCCATGAGATTTTAACAAGTGGCAACTGCTGCTGAAAAAGTGTTATGGCATAAACCTTATCAAATGTTCAACGCATAACATTTAAGCGTAAGTTGGATTATGATCATGAACCTGGGACTATGTCCATGGTCATGATCATAATCAACAACCTTTTTAAGAAACAACTAGATTTATATAATTGATATTATGTTGTGATATGAATCACAAAGAGTATTTAAGTCAACAATAGAAACCATGTATCATAAATTAATACTATGGGTCTAAAGTGTTATGACATTTACACTAAAGTTAAGTCATAGCACATGATCACCATGTCATAAACAATTGAGGAAGTAATATATATATAAAAAATAAAGTATGGTAATGCCTACAATGTAGAGTGGGTCTTAGCCATATAAACCATACAAGGACTATACAATAAACTATTTGAAGGTAGAATGAATCTCAACTTGTATATGAATTATAAGAAAACAAGTTGGCATATATTGAGCAAATAAATACTATGACCTTAGATAAAGTTTATGTTCTAATAATCAAGGGAGAAACAAATAAGGTCATTCAAGAATATAGTTAGTATAACGAACACGCTTTGTTATGTAAAAACATGATTAACAAGATGAATCCTAGTCTTAATCATAAAGTAAGGAAGGTTGATCATACACATTCAGATTATAAATATGTGTGATAAAAAGCTTTTAATTTTTGTAAATTTTGATGTATATTTAAGGTATGTGACAATATAGTATTGGAACAATAGGTTACAACACTTTGTCTCTCAATGGCCCAATCAATGATATAAATAAATCATAAGACTAACTTATTGTGTTATATTTTTCTTCTTACTTTTAGGAAGGAAAAATATCATTATATTTGCAAGAATAATGACAGAGATACCCATTCCACACGAAGATGAAGCAAAAAATCACTCTAAAGCAAACCCTGAGAAAGGGAATCTAGGAGAAGGATGTATTTGGGTGGATCTCAATGAAAGAAAAGATAATCGACAATCTGAACTAGTGAAAAAAGTAAGGATTTTAAAAGCAGAATTACAGCCAGTTAAGTCAAAGAATGAACGAATCTTAAAAACACAAGAGGAACTTAATGCTATATTATTAGAGAAATTCTGTACTCAAAACTCAGACTGGAATAAAATTCAAAACTCTAGTAACGACAAAGTAGAACAACATAAGAAGAGAAGTAGGAAATTTGAAACTAATGAGACTGAAATAAAATTGGTCTTTAATGAGACTGAGCATAGTAAGAGAATGAATGAAACTTCTAGTGAGGACAATGCTAATAATAGACAAAAAACTAAAAATAAATCTAGACATCATGATGAGATCATGGGTAAATTTAAAAATATAAAACCTCGAATCTATAACGATGAAGTAGAAACTGGAGAAGAGGTAGAATCTTAGTTGTTTGGTATGCAAAAATATTTACAAATATATAATTACTCAAGCGAATTAAAGGAAAGAATGGCCATTTACAATATGATTGAAAAGGCAGATATTTGGTGGCAAGATGTCAAAAGAGTAAAGAACATTAAAGAACGTAAGGTCACCTGGAAAAAATTTAAAAGATATTTTAAGAAAAAATATCTATCAGAACAACAGTATGAAGGAAAAGCTAAAGAATTCTACGAACTGAACTTAGGAAATATGACTATGAAATATTTATGCAACAATTTTCTGATTCTACTTCATTATGTACCTTATATTGTTGATCGAGAAACCAAAAATACAATGCTTTCTTAGTTGCCTACCTTCTTCATATAAAGATAGGATTGAGTTTGACAATCCTAAAAATCTAGAAGAATCTATGTGTAAGGCCAAATTGTGTTTTGAATAATATAAAAACAGAAATGAAAATGTTAAAAACTGGAAAGGGAGTTTAAAGGTTTGATCCACGAAGGAAAGGAGGAAAATTCTTCAATAAAAACAATGTTAAAGGATTTCAAGGAAACAATAATAGAGGTAATAAGCCATATAACCCATCTGAAAATAGAAATACAAAAAAAACAACTTTCTATAATAAAGAAACTGCACAGAAGGAACCAATGAAGTGTTGGAAATGTGGTGATCCACATTATTTTAAAGATTGTCCTTGCAGGAAAAAGAACAATAGTGATGTACATGTAGTTCGAGAAGCAACAAACCTCCATGATGGAAGTAGAAGGTATGTTCCAAAAACAACCAATTTCTATCTTAATTGATCCAGATTCTAGTTTAAGTTATGTCTCACCTAAGATAGTAGAGATATGTAAATTACAAAAAGAAAAATTTGAAAAATAATGGTTAGTACAACTTGCTACAAGAACAAAAAGGAAAGTTTCCAATTTTATTAAAGAGTGTGAATTTAGCATGAATGGTTTCATAACTCAAGTAGATTTGAGTGTACTACAGTTAGGATCATACGATATATTAATTGGCATGGATTGGTAAGAGAAACATAAAGTAATCCTAAACTAGTATGAGAAAACATTCACTTGTGTAGATGGCAAGGATAACATTATCAACATTAGAGGTATACTGAGAGTTGTTAGTGTTAGGAAGATCACAGCTATGCAGGTCAAAAGATGTGTACTTAAGGGATGTAAAATATTTGCAGTACATGTAATTGATAATGAAAACGAGTAAAATAAATATGGCATGGAAACCTTCCCTATCTTAAAATAATTTCAGGATGTATTCCAAGAAATACCTGGATTACCTCCAAAAAGAGAAATAAATTTATCTATAGATTTAGTACCTAGAGCAGTACTAGCTTCAAAAGCTCCCTACTGAATGAATATTCTAGAATTGAATGAATTAAAATATCAGCTCCAAGAATTGATGGAAAAAAGTACATACGACCAAGTGTATCCCTTTGGGGAGCACCAGTGTTATTTATCCGAAATAAAGATGGAACTTTAAGACTATATATAGATTATCGACAACTTAATAAAATAACAATTAAAAACAGATATCCACTACCTTGTATCAATGATCTAATCTATAAGGTACTAGGGGAAACAATCTTTTACAAGATAGATTTTTGATCAAGATATCATCAAGTAAGGATTAAAGAAGAAAATATATATAAAACAACATTTTGAACGAGGTATGGCCATTACGAATTTGTCATAATACCCTTTGAATTAACCAACGATCTAGCTTCGTTCACGTGCTTAATGAATAGTATTCTAAGTAAATACTTACACAAGTTCATTATTGTCTTTATCGATGATATACTCATCTATTCAAAAGATGAAAAGGAACATGAAGAACATCTAAGGATAGCTCTGCAAGTTTTAAGAGAACAAAATATGTATGCTAAACTTAGTAAATGTGATTTTTATAAAGATAAAATTCAATATTTAGGACATATAGTTTCTAAAGATGGGATAGTTGTCGATTCTGATAAAATATAATCCATTATGGAGTGGCCAGTTCCAAAATATGTCTCTGACATTAGATCATTTATGGGCATAACCTATTATTACTGGAAATTTATTGAAGGTTTTTCAAAAAATGCATTTCCTATAACATTTTTGCAAAAGAAGGGAACCAAGTTCATATGGTATAAAAATGCCAAGAAAGTTTTGAAAAATTAAAGTATGTATCATCTAACCACAACTCCTATATTAAAAATAACAGATCCTCATAAATATTTTTCGGTATGTACAAATTCTTGCATTGAAGGACTCAGAGGACTATTGATGCAGGACATCCACGTAATTGCTTATGAATCTAGAAATCTTAAAGAACATGAAAGACATCATGAAACTCATGATTTAGAGTTAACAACAATAATAGATTCTTTGGAGATGTGGCAACATTACCTAATAGGATAAAAATTCCCGTTGATGTCAAACAAAATCTCTCTAAAATATTTATTTGATAAACAAAATCCTAATGCACGCCAAGTCGAGTGGTTAGGCTTCTTGAATGAGTAGGATTTCGAAATAAAACATATTAAAGGAAAATAAAATAAGGTAGTAAACGCCTAAGCATACATGCAAAATTAATATATACAATTACACGAAGTAATTATGAAACTGACCTAGAGGAAAGGGTTAGAAAAACAACTGAAAAAGATGTAGAATACCAAAACATCAAGTTAAAATTTGTTGAAAATCAAGTTGAAATTGAAAAATCAAACCTTAAACTTGCTGAAAATGGGTTATTGATGTATAAAAACAGGTTATATGTTCTTGGATTTGAAGAAATAAAATTATTAATTCTAAATGAATTACATAAAAAGCCATATTCGAGACACCCTGATTATCAGAAAATGATTATTATTCTAAGGAAAGAATTTTCTTGGCCTATCATGAAAGGAGAAATTGTTGAGTATCTAGTTAAATACATAGAATGTCAACATGTTAAAGTTGAACATTGGCATCGATCTGGACTTCTACAACCCTTACCTATTCCTGAATGGAAATGGGAAGTTATAAGTATGGATTTTATAACTGGTTTACCAAAAAGAAGCAAACAAAATGATTCAATAATGGTTGTTATAGACAAATTGAGTAAAGTCGCTCACTTTATACCAGTTAAATCCACCAATAAGGCCATTAACATAGAAAATATTTTTATGAAATAAAATTTTTGATTACACGAAATACCTAAAGTTGTAATCTCAGATAGAGACGTAAAATTTATAGGGAAATTTTGGAAGGCTTTGTTCAAAGGTTTAGACACACAGTTGAACTTCATTACTTCCTACCATCCTCAGACAGATGGATCATAACATCTTGTTCTACTGAGAACACTTTTATTGACTTATTCTTTGAGGATAATTACGTGCAGGTGATCTGGTTATCGTACATTATGATTTCATTTTGATTATGGGTTATATATGATGATGATAATGATGATGTATTGTGACTTATTGTTATTTTGGTGTATATGTATTGACATATGCTATTGATGAGTTTCCCTGAGTGTGTAGGACACATGACAGATTATGGATTCTAATGGCATGATCCAGATGGATTTCGCTGGCCTCCCACTTATTCCAACTGGATCAATTTGGCAGTTTTTTTCTAGTTTTTGGCTCCCTAAATTTTGAGGCCGTTTTGAGGCCCTAAACAACATTTTTAGGGTTCGCCACAATCAAACTATAGAAAAAAATTTATTCTCACAGCAACATGTGTATTCCTCGAATAGACCTTTCCAACAGGCTATCGTGCGCCTAAAACGAAGATCGTATGAAAAAGTTACGACTCTAAGAAGTTGATGTACTAACTTACCCAAACGGGGCCCACATGACTTTTGGTGCTTCATCTCCTAGGGTTATTTTTTTGGATGTCTAGGGTTTTTTACATTCTTGTTTATTGTAAAATTGACTTCAGATCCTCATTGTAATCAGTCTTCTTGCGAATGAGCACAGTTGTCACATCTCTTCTCATAGATAAGCCGCCAACATTCTAGAAACCTTGTTTTTGCTACATTTTATAGTTTCAGCTTATTTCCTTATTGAATAAAAACCATTTTTACTGTATATATGTTATTCTATGTTAAACATATTTTCATAATAATCTGTATTCATTTTTTTATTCTCATAAAATATGGATCAGTGGTATCAGAGCAGTCTTCTCCTTGTTTTTCTTAATGCATGTCCCCAACGAGGTCAAGGTACAAAGAATTTGGTCTCGAGCTTGTTTCTCTTTAGGACAAAATCTCCTGCATGCCCAAGCGATCTCTCATGCAGGGAGAAAATAAAGATGATGGGGCAGGATATCCCTTCAAAATGTTTCTCGAGGAAGCCCTCATGCAACAAAGGAATGAGATTATGGATAGTTTTGCGCAAATACTTCGGCGACTACCAACAGGTGATGCATCTTCCTCAAATAGAGGCACCTCCCCCTTCAAGATATAAATAAACTTTGATATTCCTATATTTGAAGGTCAAATAGACATTGATGCTGTAGAAAAATGGTTGAATCTGCTAGAAGGGTATTTCTTTGTCCATAACTTCTTGAATAGAGAAAATATTACTTTTTCACTCCTCAAAGTTGTTCCCGATGTCAAAGATTGGTGGGAAAATTTCTGTGAGTAGAAGGAAATAGAGGAACCCTGATTATTTACTGTCATGGTCACCTGGGAGTCCTTAAGGGATGCTATTAAGAAACAATACTAACTTGTTGGAAGTTATGACAACCTATACACAAAATGGACCACACTAAGGCAGGAAAGAAACTAAGCAATGCCCGAATTCATGAATATCTTCCATACCTTGCACACCAATATGGGTATCAAAGATTCTGAGTGACATTTGGTGCTCAAGTATTGTGACGATCTGCATAGATACATCCAAGATGAAATGGAGTTTTTGGACATCTCATCCTTGGATACAACATACTGATATGTCGTCAAAATCTTGCAGAATCTCAAACAAAAGAAGCGACAATTTGGGCTTGGGAAACCCTCACAACAAAAGTCAGGAAAGGGTGGCCCCAATCCGCAGAACAAAGGATAGAGAAAATATGGACCGCCTCAGGACAACCAATCTAGGACGCAAGCAAATAAGGGCAACGGAAATAAAAAGAAAGATATTTGGAAGTGGTGCAACATCCATAAGAGCCCCTGGCATAACACTATTGATTGTCGCTCAAAGCAGTCACTGGTGGCTGAGGTGAAAGCCTCTAACTCAAATGTAGCTTCCAACTCTAAGTCAGAACCAGAAAGGGGGAGACATATCATTGACATAGAACCCAGTTCTATCGTTACTACCACCAAGCTCCAGCCCAGTGAACCAGACAAGCCAGAGGAAGGCGAGCTCTTTTTTCATTCAAGGATGTGGGTGAAAGGTACCCTGATGCACTTCATCGTTGATAGTGGTAGCTAGAAGAACCTCATCTCAGTAAAGGTTTTCAAGTGACTCGCCCTACCAAAAACGTCGCACCTACATTCCTGCACCATTGGATGGCTCCGCCAAGGAAGCAACATCCACGTCAGCCAACAATGTCGCTTGTCATATGACATCAAGCCCTTCAAAGACAAGGTAGTGTGTGATGTTTCCCCTCTTGAAGTTTGTAATGTTCTTTTGGGCCATCCATATTTATGGAAATGCCATGTTGTATATGAGTTTATTCCTTGCAATGTTATTATTACTTTGAACAATAAATTGTATAAGATACCCAAGGCAATCCCACCTAGTGGTATTTCCTTGATATCTTCCAAGCAATGCAAGAAGTTCATCTCTCAGACGGGGAAGTTTTTCTTCTTCGTGATTCTCTCTTAGAATGAGAAAAAGATCGTAGCCACATCCAGGGTCTCCACGGTCAACCTCTCCACACAGCAGAAGCAAGTGGATAAGGTCGTGGAATAATACTCGGATATCGTCTCCTCACCTATCGGGGTACCTATGCACTATCAGGTCAAGCACCCCATCGATCTGACCTTCAATGCACCACTGCCCAATGGGTGAGTCTATCGTCACTCTCTGTTAGAGAATGTGGAGATCAAGTGAAAGATCTAAGAAATAATCCACAAGGGGAACATCTGTCCCATTTCAACACCTTGCGGGAGACCAATCGTGATGGTACAGAAGAAATATGGAACCTAGCGATTCGACATTGATTACCAGGACCTGAATAAAATCATAGTCATAAACCGGTACCTGATTCCTTGAATCGATGACCTCCTTGATTAGCTCACAGGGGAAAATACTTCAGTAAGATTGATATTAATTATGGCTATCACCAGGTCCCAATAGAACAGACAGATGTATGGAATACCACCTTCAATTCAAAGGAAGGTCTTTTTGAATGGTTGATCATGCCCTTTGGTTTGAAAAATGCTCCAGCCACTTTCATGAGGATGTTGGACGATATCCTGTGACCATTCACCTATACCTTTGTAGTGGTGTATCTAGATGAAATTCTCATTTACAACAAGACTTGGGCAGAACAGTTGCAACATATTCAACAAGTTCTATACACCCTACAGAAGCACAAGCTATACGCCAACATGGAAAAATTTCCTTCGACATGGACAAGTTCCATTAACTGGGATACATCGTTGATCATCATGGAGTACATGTGGATCCAACCAATATCCAAGTCACCTGTGACTGCCCAGCCCCAACCACACTCACTAAGATTCAGAGCTTCTTGGGCCTTGCCAACTTCTACCACAGGTTCGTGTTAGGTTTCTCCCATATTGTATGAGCCCTCAACTAAGTAACCAAGGGTGGGGGTAAGGAGAAATTTGTGTGGAGCCAGTCCCAACAAAAAGTGTTCGATGATTTTAACCAATTCTTGTGCTCAGCCCCAGTACTTTCACTATCATACATGTAGAAGCCCTTTGATATCGAAACAGATGCTTCTAACTATGTTGTGGGCACTATTATCACTCAACATGACCACCCCGTGGCATATCTTAGTGAGACACTATCATATGTTGTCCATTGTACTCCATTGTGCAAGCCTACCACCAGTGGAGACATTACATTTTTGAGAAGGAGACAACCATCCACACTGATCATAATCCACTGCAGTTCATGCAGACACAAGAAAAATTGCAGAATGACCGCCATCAGAAGTGGTCCACATAATTGCAGTAATTCCACCTCAACATCAAGTATAAAACAGGAAGCACCAACCGTGCCGTTGATTTCCTCAGTAGACCGCTAGTTGCGACACTCACCATGGTGCTAAACTTTTCTGGCCATGAGACCTGTGGATGCCCCCAACTCTATGAGATCGACTTGCACTTCGCCACCACCTACCAAATGTTGGGCGCAAATGTAGTTGTCACTAATTTCCATCTTTAGGATGGGATGATGTGTCGTATGGGCCATATATGTGTTCCATAAAGTGAGTGAGTGAAGTTGATCTAGGAATCCCACTATCAAGGAAGATTTTAGGGGCTAAATTTTGCTCATGGGCTATTTTTTCATGGTTTTTCCAAAAATGAGATTCGTTATTTTAAAAATATTTCGCCCAAATTCTATAGGATAAAATTATTTTACCTTAAAAATCACCAAAATTTTATAAAAACTATATAAAATCCTTAGAAATTTGAATATTTTTACAAAAAAATCGCCAATCATTTATAGTTGGCATATGAAGGATTAGTAAGATTCGCCAAGGTTTCTACACTTTAAAATAAATTTCCATCCTTAAAATCATCCCTGCCCACTATAGTCGGGTGGAAGGACACCTCGGCGTTGAAAAGACAGTGGCAATGTTGCAGAAACATTTCTACTGGTCGAAACCTCGACAGGAGGTCAACAAGTATATCAAGTCCTGCATTGCCTGTGTTATTTCCAAACCAACCACTAATAAATAGGGCATGTAAACCCCTCTTCCTACTCCTAACAAGCCATGGGAATCCATCTCAATGGACTACACGCAGGGCCTCCCATCCAACAAGCATGAAAATGATTGTTTTCTTATGGTTGTTGATCACTTTTCTAAGATGGAGATTATGGTTTCCTGGAAGAAGAGAATCATAGTAGAGGACACTGATAAGATCTTCTTTGAACGATTCTGGGTACATTTTTGAATCCCACAAACCATTGTCTCATACCAGGACAAATAATTTCTCAGCACATTTTGGTCGAGCCTCTAGTTACTACTGGACACAAAGCTCACCAAATCGAATGATCGTGCATATCATGCACATGTATAGTTCCAAGCACCCTCTCACATGGGATGATATTATTCCCTATGTCTAGCATAGCTACAACTGAGTCCTGCATATCTCAACCGGCCATAGCCCCTTTCAGGTGGGGTTGGGATTCCAACCATTGGGTCCCATAGATGTTGCACTACCCCTTGCGATCACCTCGACCGACTCATATCCTTCTCCAACTGAAGCTGACAAATCCACCCGATTCATTGAGAAGATCTAGCACATCCGTCAACAGGCTCAGGATATCCTACAGAAGTCCAATGACAAGTACAAGCAACGCCATGATACACACTAGGTGCCACATAAGTTTCAGGTGGGTGACAAATTTTGGTTGCACTTGTAGAAAGAATACCTTAAAATACCCCATTGGAAGCTTCACCCACTCCATTATGGGTCATGCACCATAACCAAGGTTGTGGGTGATAATTCTTTTGATCTCAACATTCCTCCTTTTCGTGGCCTGCACCTAGTGTTCAACATTGATCTCCTTCGACCTTATTTCCCACCATTATTGGACACCTCAGAGGTAGCAGAACAACTGACACAAACAGAGATCAACCCTGACTGCATACAACAGGAATCTAGTGATCATATTGTGGACAAATAGGTCAAGGGAACTTGCCAATAAAGGATCCAACTTTATCTAGTTGTCAAAGTAGGGCAGCTCCTACACCAAGGAAAATGGATCACCCAGGGAAAAATTCAACAGAAATTTCCTCATCTGATGGGGGCACTCAACGAAATGGATATCATTTATTCCTAAAGGGGGAGGATTGATCCATATGTATTTCGGTGGCCTCCCACCTATTCCAACTGTCTCATTTTGGCAGTTTTCCAATTTGGCAGTATTTTCCTAGTTTTCGGGTCCCTAACTTCCGCGACCGTTTTGAGACCCTAAACAATGATTTTAGGGATCTCCACAACTATACTATAGAAGGATTCAGATTATAATAGAAACATGTGTATTCCTTGGATAGATCTTTCCAACGGACTATCGTGTTCCTAAAACAGAGATCGCATGCAAAAGTTACGACCCTGGGAAGTTGATGTACTAATTTACCTAAATGGGGCCCATATGAATTTTGGCACTTCATCTCCTAGGGTTAGGTTTTTGGATGTCTAGGGTTTTTTACATTCATTTTTATTGTAAAAAGGACTTTAGAGCCTCATGTTAATCATTCTTCTTTCGAATGAGCCCAATCGTCACATCTCTTCTCAGAGATAAGCCGCCACAATTCTAGCAAGCTTGTTTTTCGTTGCATTTTATAGTTTCAGTTTATTTCCTTATTGAATAGAAACCAATTTTACTGTATATCTATTATTTCGTTTTAAACATCTTTTGATAGTAATCTATACTCATTTTGTTCTGCTCATAAAATCTGGATCATGGCATCAATGGATTGCCTTGGACTTCGGATTGAGTCAGGGAGTGTATTGTATATTCTTGAGTATTTCTTTTTAGGCACATGTGACATATGATTGCTTACAGTATGATTTATGTATATGGATTATTGACATTTTTTTTTTCAATGGATGTAGGCTTGACAATTATTTCTAATCCGACTCACATAAGGAGTAAAGGGGTCATGCAAAGAAACCAAACATTTAGGGGAGAGGTGTGGCAATGTCCCTATCACATACTACTAACACTCTCATCGTGGTCTAAAGTGTCGTAAGGGAACACTGAGACAATCACTCGTGAATATTTCTAAGGGGTGCACAATAAGGTGGAATCCTTATTCCTTAGAAGCCCTTAGTCTCTCACAAGGTCGACCGGATAGAGTGTTGACTCCAAGGGTCAGACAAACTTCCAAAACCAGTCAAAGGCAAGTGGCACCCTTGGATCACGGAGGTGCATCTTGAAGGGCATGTCGCATAGTTAAAAAAACTTGAGTCAATAAATCTAGGTGGCCTAGAAAACATTGAAATGGTTAGAAATTGTTAGAATAAAATAATAAATTAAACAATAAATTATTAATTATAAAGCCTAACAAAAGTCTAATCCTAATTCTAATACTAAGTCTAATTCTAAGACTAAGTCTAAGTCTAAAATTTAAATAAATGACTAAATGAGCTATGACATAAGTTAAAAGATTTGAGATAAATTCAAACTCTAGAAAAATGGGAAATACAATTTAAAGGGTGGACAAAATGAACATGTGTGTGTTGAGTAAAAGGTATGAGGAACCTTACTCAAGCATTTATAGATCTTGTTGGGCTAAGAAAAGATAGTTGGGAATGTTACCCGAGGTAGCCTTAAAATAAAAGAAACAATCACTTAATCCACAGGTATTAAGTACAAGGGACCAAGGTTGTTTTTTTATATATTATATGTAATTGTGCAAAGGAAATAAAATAAACAGAAATCACATGAGTATGTACATGGAGATAACAGAAAAATATGAACCAAATCATCAAAATACATATGTGAGACTGAAATCAGAAATATGATTTTTATATTGATCTCATTCTGAGATACAAAGTTGAATTCTCTTTACAAACCCCTACAAGGGTAGGGACCAAAGTTAGATTTAGAAGCCTCTTATGGGCACCATACAAAAAGAATTTGACAACAAAAGAAAACTGAAGCTAAAGATTTGGATTAGCTTTCCACAAAATGATGTCACTTGACTCTGTAAAATACTCTTTATCAATCATGAAATTTAATTCATAAACAGATAAGAACACACAGATTTCCAAAGATAAATCATACACCTTTAAAGAGAAGCTGCTAAAATATATGATTCAATTTTGAATATTGTTGCCTTCAATAAGACCCTGTTGTCATCAATATGGTTAAGCCTTCTAGTAAACCCAAAATGAATGAAAAATGAAAGTATCTCACAAGTATAGAGCAAACCTTACAGCAGAAGTTCTCCCTCTATTATCTCTTGCCCTTGTCTCTTCATTTGATTGAGATTTTATCCTTTCTCAATAAGTTAGGGTAGTTCAATTACCATTCTTTTGTTAAGTTTAATAGCTTAACAAATTAATTGAGATAAATAAAAAATAAAATATATAGGTAAGGGTCTAATTAAATAATAACTAAATAGGTGGGACCCTTTGTGACTCCCATTTTCAATTTCTTTAATAATCATCAAAAAATGAAGTATAACACCCCAAACATTTGCTTCAAACATCTGCCTTGTAACTCCCATCTTCATATTAATGATCAGATATTTTAATATCTGCAAAATAGAACATGACTATATCCAAAAATAGCATTATATCCATGCTATCCAAAACACTGTCTAAATACGTATTTGTTGTATAAAACATTGTCAAAAATAAAAATAAAAGAGTGTCCTCAATAGAAAATAACATTAATAAGCATTAAAAACCATATTTTCTATGAGAGGTGTTTTTCCTCTTTTCAGTGTTTCCCTCTTTAGATCCCATTTCTGATTTATCATGTGCAATAGCCTTCAATTGATGGGAACTTTGTGGGAGGATTGTATTGATGATGTGTGAAAAATCATCTTTGAGACGAAGACGAGAGGACATAGATTTAGAGGAATATTTGGATGACTTGGAGGGAGTGGCCACTCCTTTTCCTTTATCTAGCTCTAGCTTGAGAACATTAGTTTTTAGACTTTTACTTGCATGGGAGGATTGTACTGGTGAGACAACATGATCATCTTGGGCATTGGATTTGTTGGTAGTGGAGGAGGGGGTAATGGAAAATCCATAGTGGGCCAACCATGCTGATGAGCTACATGTTGATGAACAATATATTTCCAACCGTCATTGACAGGTGGTTTTGGCTGCATAGACACATGAGGGGGGATGTGGATACCAGATACATTCTAACGTGGCTGGTAAGAAGGCCTCTCAGGTACAGGTTTCATAATTCCTTGGCCAACTAGATTAAAAAACCCATCTTGGAAAATTTGATTCAACTCTTGTGGATCAACGTCAAAATGTATCGAAAATCATGGTCTTCTATGGCCTCTCTACCAATTATTTCCTTTGCCTCTATTAGCACCTCTACCATTGATGCCTCTACTTAAGAAACTCATATTGAAGAAATATTCCAAACATGTTATGAAAAACTCTTAACAATCCATGAATTAATACTCTACCTAAATAAAATCAAAAGGTTGGCTCTATCATTCACAACAAAAGCACATGCAATTCATCCATCAATAATTTTAAACTCAACAATCAATCGCATTTGAACTGGGAGTGATAGGGATATTGGGAAGATGGAGGGCTTTGTAATGAGCATAAAATGATAGCATGGATGGGAAACGACCAACGAATATTTTTCAAGCAAATGCAAAAGTAACAGAAAATGTATCCATATCCAAAATTCCAACACTAGTCATCATCTAGTCTCTTTCTTTTGTTATTAGTCTTTTCTCTTTTCTTTAAAAAAAAAATGAAATTCGAAGTAATAGAACAAGGGATGTTTAAATGTATTTGGGAAGGCGATGGGAATATAATGAGCAAAAAGTGAGATAATGGAAGGGAAGAAGATGATTACTATTATATTATATGGAATAATATTTATTGAAAATTGTTATCACCATCATTTGCCAAGACTATTCTCTATTTAATAATTCAAATCCGAGACACAGTTTTTTTATATTACCCAAATAAAAACCCCAGGAAACTTCTAGGACTATCAAACTTCACAATTTCCTTTTCAATTAGCAGAGATTTTATAAGAGACTATTAAGAGATTCATTCGAAGCAATTAAAACTAGACTACATCAAGCATGCATGGGAGGCTATGACAAAAACATAAAGCCATCGACCTTTCACTATTCAATGTTTATATCACAACCTCAATACTTTTTGCATAAACAGACTTGGTTTGAAACCCCATGTGAAACTAATGCTCATCCTTTGATATAATCATCATATAAGTTCAAATTTGACCAAAACTCCATATATAAATAACAAACAAGCCAAGAATTAATGCATACAACCAATCTTTCCCAGTGTCAACATTATAACATATATCAAGACCAGAGTTTGAATATACCAATTTCCATATATCAGATAAAAGAACCGGGGTATGGGAAAATGTAAAGGTGAGACATTCATAATGGGTTTGTAAAAACCATTTAACCATTTATTTCCACAACATACCTTCCACAGACCTCCCCTGGTGGCCGGAAGGAAAATATCCCTATCTGACATATATTGACAAACAGTGGAAATATAATTTGGAGCTGCAAGTATTCCAAAGACTGGGTAAAGGGTATGGTGCTATGCAAGAAAACAACCAACTACTCTTTTTGTTTCACATAGAAAAACCGTTGAATTTGAATCACCAGAGATGAGTGAATCTAAAAGTACTTTCCATAACTATTTGCCAAAAACCATAGCAACATAGAAACATTCATTTTGAGTGCAACACAATCACATAGTTCAAACAGAAATAAATTTTGAGCATTATCCTCAGCTTGAAACATTTAAATTCCAACAGGGAGGGACCTCCATTAAAATGAAATTTGCATAGCAGTGATACCCACATACACCCATTATAAACTTCAGAAAAAAAACACAGTTTGTAAGCAAATCTAACAACCAACATCATGATTTTATTTGGAGGGGAGATACAATTTATGAATGGAGAGGTAAGAGCCAACATACATGTAAGGAGAATGCCAGAAAACCAACAAGCACCACTATTCTTCCCGAGGCAAAGAAAGACAGAGGCAACATCGACCAAAGAAACCAACACAAATGTGAACCAAGTGAGGGCGACGACCTCGAGGTAGGGTTAGAGTGACATGAAGTAATTGCACGTCATTTCTCACATTAATTTCCATCAGCTAGAACCAAGTACGAGCGCACCCAATACTTCCAACACATAGTCCACTATGTTTGCCACATAAAATTTCAATCCAAAAAACAAAGTAAACTCATAAATATTAACGTATACTCAACACTTAGCACCAAACACATGTTATGTACCACATTCCTTGCTAGTGAAGGATTTCCATCTTATAAAACGTATCCACTGTCCACAATAATAATGAGTATACCATAAGTGTAATACACCATAACTATATGTGGCTCATGCTTGAGTTTTGAATAACAAGTCAAAATATGTGTAGAAAGAATAAACCAAGATTCTTATCAAAATAAACATTTTCCCCTTTTCCTTTCTTTTTTAAATTAAATTGCCAACACACCCATCATTAGTCCATTTCACATGGAAAGTTGTTTCGAAGTTTTGGGCTTATTCCCAAACTATAGAATCAATTTCGCAAGGTAGTCCTGAGCGTAAATCAAATAAAAGTGTCTTTCATCATCATTCACATAACGAGGTCTCACCCATTTAGTATATTATTAAATATATATATATATATATGTAGTAAGGCATTGCAACCCATTTGTACGCATGGATTCCATGTTGCGCTTTTGGGTGTCAACAAACTGGTGACTCCACAAGGAAATATGTTCCCAACATATTTAGAACTCAGAATGTTTAGTTTCGTAGACCAATAGAAGTAATCAAAAAAACAGTTGAAAAGAATAGTTGTGCAACAAGGGGAAAAATATGGTTTAAGGGAAAGAATGAGATGGGACTTCAAGGAATAACTTATGTAAAGTGAGATGTATGAGGGGAGTTGGTCATGTATGCACAAAGATTCATAATTGATAATGATTTTTATAAATTCGAGGAGTATGATTTTGACATGCTCTTGAATCTTAGGATGGAGGGAAGAAAGGGATAGTAGAAACAAGGAATAAGAAAAAAACAACTATACTTCAATAGTATTGAAAGAAAAAATATATTTCAGTAGTGTCTTAAAGGAGGACAACGTGACAATTGTGTGTATCTTATTTTTCATCGATCAACAATATTTACAAAATGACATTGTTATGGAAAAGCTGATCCAGACTTTATTTCTGATGATCACGAGGAACAAACAACATAAATTAAAACTCAATCAAACCTAATTAGAAAAAAAATAGTAATACAAAGGACTGTCTACAACATTCAAGTTTATACAAAGCATTAATAATCAAGCTAGTTCCACATAGTGTTTCAAGTGGGAACCATTAGTATTGTAAGAAAACAATCACTCCTCCAAATAATTTAGAAGGTATGAGTTTGTGCCAAGGATAAAAGCGATTTTGAAAGGACCTACCCATAATTTTTGGAATTTACAATGTCTCCCTCTTTCAGCATGGGTTGAGTCCCATATCAATACTTTGTCATCAATATTGAATTTAGCATCCTTTGCTCGCTTGTTAAAATACTTTTTCACCATTTTCTACCTTCTTTTTAGGTTCTCCAAAGCAAAGTTTATTTGTTCTTCTAGGGATAATAATGCATTTATCCTTTGGGGAACATTAGAAGAATTTAATTATTTAGTCTGTAACATTAGATGTAAGGAGGAAATTTCTAATTCAGTAGGTAGAATAGTGTGACGTCCCAAAAAAAAAAAAAATGAAATTTAAATTTGCTGAAAAATTCATTCCGTTTTTAGTAAATTCGAATTTGGAAATTTTTTTCCATTTATGGCAATTCCGAATTTCGAATTTGATAATTGTAATTAATTATTATGACTGTTGGGCAGAGATTTGATTTGACCCAACTAACTATATGACTATGACACTTGTATGAAAATAGAATATTTTATATTGATTTGCAGGTGGACAAATGGAACAGCCATGTTAAATTTAGTTGACCATGACTCCATGAGTGGGGAACATGTTGGAACTACCTCTGGGATGATTGTTACAAGTGGAAAATCAGTGATTTGGCCATTGGCAGCCCCTGAAAATCAGGGATTTAGAAAGCTGCGAAAATTCCCAAGGGAGGCAAAAAGACCTAGGCAAATTGTTAAATAGAATATGTGAGGAGGCAGGACACTGCCAAGTATGTTGGGGAAAGGAAACTATTGATTTTTTTTCCTTGTTGTTATGAGCACTACTGAGTGAGTGTGAGGCAAGAGGATTCTGTTGGAATTGAAGGACATTGATGGAGAGGAGATTTCAAGTTTTCCCTCATGGATTCATGGTCAGGCTAGGGGGTGAATCGGGCAAGTAAATTGGTTGCCCTGTTCTATGGTTGGGAGGAACGTGGCTATTCCCTTTGGCTTCCCGCAAATTTTATTCAGATATGATACTCTACCTTATCTTGGTTAAATGTCATGTGTTGCAATCTGTTTACTTCTATGAATGAATTTCTGGTCGAATGTTGTGGTGGTGAAAGATCCATCCATTACTTCCTAGTCATTAGCTAGAAATGGAATTATTTTATTAGGATGGGATACTGAGTAATTACTAAGGTCACTGAATGTATTAACCAGTAAGACGAGTTCTGTAGAAGTTACTACTCTCATAATAGTATGGACTACAGACTACATCTATCTTCTTAATTAATTATGTTGAGCAAAAGAAAATTAAATTGTTTGCATAATGTGATTGAAGCCAAGCATACCAATATCTATGGAAAATTATATTTCCTGTAGATGATTATAGTATATAGTGAGTCTCTTCTAGTGAATATACAAGTTCAAATTCAAAGTAAATACGCCCTGTATCACTGAGATTATATTCGATATGCATATAGACCTGTATAGGTATATTATGAATAGATATACATTATATAATGGGCATTCTGTATCAGTGGTACAATGAAGCTGGAGTGAACTGACTTCAACAGAATCTGGAAAACTAGATATATATATATATATATATATATATATAAACATATACGTAGGAAAATAATTCAGCAAACTCCACAGACCCCATTACAGAAAAATTGGAGTATATGTACATCAATATGGTTTTAGTAGTAAATTAGTGATGACTCTGTTGATTAAAGATGCACCTACAGTATAACAACAAACTTCTATCGTAGGAACAATGCTATTTATTTCTGGTGATTAGACTGATAAAATACTTGATTAATAGCTATAGTAGGAACAAAAGGTAAGTAGTAATTTGCATAGCGAAGCCACATTGTAATATGTTAATCAGGGCAAGACAAGGTATATGGTATAAAGGAGTAAAGTAATCACATGAAAAAGAAACACATATGAATTCTGGAAGTCTCGATCTATTATAATCTCAATCAGACAAATGTATTTTCCTGTATTATTTCCAACCGATACATTAAAAACCCCAAAATCTGGATGGAATCCCACATGCATAGGATTCCCACGAAACATTTATGCAACTGGTTCATGATTCAAATTACAAATGGGTGTAATAAGACTCAGGTTAAAACTCCTACCATTACTAATTTTATATCAGAAATAAGTGCACGAGCATAAATGAAACATGGAAGTCATGAATGTAATCGCACAATTCCAGTGGAAAACAAACCCTTAGGTGCACTTATTACTGTGCTAGTTTTAGGTATATTACCGTGCATAGCAAAATCATATTGGGAATGATTGTGTAATCAATAATAAGATGAATTCTGGGAAAATAACTAGAATAATTCAGGAAACGAATTCAACTCTGTAATTACAAACCCGTTTTCGGAAATATAGAGGAAGATGTTAAACACAAAAAGTGATGATACAGAACCCGTTACTTCATATGTATCCACAAAAAAATAAACTCAATGCATGATGATAATATTACTTAAAAGGAACAACCGTCTAGATATCACAAACTCATCCAGACGCAAGTTGGGTGTGCTTTCTAAGTACCAAAATATTAATACAAATTAGGGCGTACCCTTGACCAACTAATACAGAACTTGGGACGAAAGGTCCTCAAGGTATTAAGGACTGGACATAGCCTTGACCATTGGTGCTAGTAAACTCGAAATAATTTAGACAGAGGGATACTATATTTGGAACCCAAATACCTCTTGAAGGAGTGAAGAGGGTGTTCCCATGCTTCGACGTGATCACACCCTGCACAAGGTAATGCGAAACATTAAAATATATCTTACAGAAATAATATGATCAAATTAAGGAACAAAACGTAATTAGAAAGAGGCTGATTAAATACTTAACTGTAATGGAGGGTTTCATACCCTTTGCCATCGCGTCGAACCGTGTGCCTCCTAGATCGAAAAGGGGAGAGGAGCTCAAGTCTCCCTGATGGGTACCCTCGCACATAAAAGGGGTCCATCATTAGTGAGGAATACCAGTATTTAACCCAAAGAAACATTTTAGGGAATGATATGCGTATGATGATCATAAAGTAATGGTAAATATAAAACCAACGTAAAATTCCGAATATAAACGGAAAGGATTAAAATTCCTCCGGCCATTAGAGCGTCACCTCTAATCGATCTAATAACACCGGTGAATTTATAAATTAAACACGGAGAGTTCAAGATCAACACTGTGCCGACAGGTCTGTACACACCCAAGCAAGGAAAACCCAGTCATAACACTCTGTCAACTAGGAGACTAACCGATGGAGGATGCCAGGCTCAGTAACAAAATTCCAATCCAAATAGAATACTCCAGATGCACAAGTATAACGGACACTGGGATAAGTTCTTCCACAAGAGGAGAATGGTTCGGCCTCGAAAGGAAGGCTAGTACAGAGGAAGGGGTAAATTGTGAAAAAACCTAAACGTTGCTAGGGTACCACCGACCCCTTTTACTGCAGTAGCCTCAAAATAAAAACAAGAACACTACCGAGGAACTGACCGGGGAACTGGAGTATGCAGAGACCTGCTTGATGAGACAAAAAGATATGAATGCATAAATAAAAGACTAATCAAAGGCGACTTACCTTGCACAGGCTGCCCATCGAGAAGTTCTTTCTAAGATCCCTCCCACCTGGAACAAGGGCCGAATCACAAACTCATGACCACGATGCTAAATCCAAATGGAAAATGGTCTGAAATGTTTCATCTCCTTCACCAAGCCAAGACCGGAATGAAAGTGAAAGCTATGGAATAACCTTTCGAATGGAGTAATGGGATGGGAGTAATCGTACCTGGGCCATGTGAATATATGGTAAGTTGTCAACATTACATTGGGGCATGCAAGCCGAGTACTGAACCGAATAGTATCATCTCAGGGCACCTTAAATGTAGCAGACAAGCCTTTAAGGCAAGATAGTTCTAACCTCTATCGGTTGCTCAGAATATTAATGACAAGGTACATCGAGTAGCCTACTTAGGGGTACTTTCTCATCTTGCTATACTAGTTATATTTTGAACCTAATCGCTTTTGCATTAACCTTCTGAAGTGGATAACCTAATGTCATTAATTATCGGGAAGTTATGTAATGGGACGATGGTAACCATAACCTTTCCAAGTTTAGCCTCTACGTGCTTTAATTCATTTGTGTAGATTAGAGTCTGATATATACCCAAACATTATTTGTTTAAAAGTATTTCTACATAATGTTAACCTCTTCTTTTAGACCTTATAATAGTATATCAGAACAAGTGTTATAAGGCCCTTACATCTACGACCATCGCACTAATATGATAGTGGTTCTAAGTAGTTACATCTCCATATCATAAAGTGGGTTTTGAAATCGAAAACGGTGGATAGTACTAAGTTTTAATGAAACAAGATATCCTTAGTTATGTACCTATGTTCATGCATAACTCAATTTCGAAATAGGAAGAGACGACTATATGTTAAAATAGGATAGAGAAGAAAAAGGCAATAAGACTACTGTACATTATGGTTGACGAATGACTGAAAGTTTTGAGACACAAAATCAACTGAAAGTACCCAATGAAAAAAAAAAAAAATTATGTAAATTTTGGGGTACATTACATATGGTATCAGAGAAAAAAGGTTACAACACTGGACCTAAACAGGGCCACAATAGTTGCTTAGTATATATATTCCAATTTATGTAAAACTAGTAAAATCTTATGGTTACAAATAGAAAGACATTTATGTTTTGTGTTAATTATGGCAGCTCAGGACGATGCAGAAATCAGGATGGGAGAAAATCCACAGCAAGGACCCCCTGGAGATCCAAGATATAATAGTGACGGAAGCTCACCCATAGAAGTTTTAGAAACAATGAGGAACCTTATTGTTGAACTACATATTTTCAAAGAAGACAATGAAAAAATGAAGAAAGCACAATAGGAACAACAAGAGATAAATGAAGTCCTACTGCACAGTATAGTAACCAATAAAATCCCAAAGGACGATAACCACGAGGAAGAATTCAGAAAAAGGGCCTCCAAGAACTCAGGGCCGGAAACAAAAAAAGGAGACAATTCATCAGAAGTAACACCTTCAACCGAAGACAGAACTAAATCAGATAGAAAAAGAAAACAAGTAGATCACCTTGAATGAGAATTTAAAAAGATTAAACCAACTACCTTTGATGGAGAATCTAGGACGGGAGAAGAAGTTGAGGCATGGTTGTTGGACATCAAAAAATACTTCCAGATCTACAACTATTCCAGCAACATGAAGGTCAGAATGGCCATCTACAATCTGAAAGGGAAGGCCAACATTTGGTGGCAGGACCTGAAATTGGCCAAGGGCCTAAAGGAGAAATAGTTGGAATGGGCTGACTTTAAAAAGTATTTCAAGAAACAATACCTTTCGGAAAGTTATTATGAAAGGAAGACAAAAGAATTTTATGAGTTACGACTTGGACAGATGACAATGTAGGACCTTATAAATAAATTTATGGAACTGCTAAGGTTTGTACCGTACATCCGGGAGGATAAGGTAAAAATCCAACGATTTCTAAGTTGTCTACCACAGTCCTACAAGGACAGAATTGAGTTTGACAACCCCAAATACTTGAGCGAAGTATTCAGAAAAGAACAAATGTGCTACGACCAGTATAAACAACGGGTAGAGTTTCCCAAAGCCTGGAAGAATAAGAAACAAGATTGAATGAACTAGCGGAAGAAGGGGTACTAGCCAACTCCTTATCCAAATACAGCAAAAAATTTTCCGAGAAAGGATTTTCACTCCAATCATTCGAATACGCAAGGCAGTGGTAAACTGGTAAACCTGGGAATGAAGAAGTTTGGGGACAGCTCCCGCAAGCCATTAAAGTGTTGGGAATGTGGAGAGCATCATCTAAGGAGGAACTGTCCATGTTTGAGTTCAACAAACAAAACTATTTTTCATAATTTGCAGGAAGCCTCGATGGTGGGAGACTTGGGCAGAAGCCTACATCGGATAAATGCATCCATAAATGGTCGACAAGCTGACCACTAATCCTCGGTGGTAGAAATTGAAGGTAAAATCAATGACACTCGAATTTATGTTTTAATTGTCCCTGGAGCTACATTAAGTTATATTACACCTAATGTGGCAGAATCAAAGAAACTTAAGAAATTGAAGCACGCAAAATCATGGCTTGTACAATTAGCGACTGGTACTAAAAGGAAAGTAGTTGACTTTGTTCCAGATTTTGAGTTTAGCTTAGATGGTCAAAATATAAGGACCAATCTGAACATCCTACCACTAGGATCTTGCAATATGATTATCGGGATGGATTGATTGGAACACCACAAAGCAGTACTAGATTGCTATACAAAAATACTTAGCTATAAGGACAATTTTGGCACTGTTAGAACAACCCAAGGTATACCAAAACCGGTATCAGTTAGACAAGTTTCAGCAATGCAACTCAAGAAATATATGAGAAAGGGATGTCAAGTTTATGCCATCCAAGTAACGAATCTGATAGAAAAATATGATAAGCCAAAACCAGAAGACTTTGTTGTCCTACGTTATTCCAGAGACATGTTTGTGGATGAGATACTAGAATTACCTCTTAGAAGGGAAATAGAGTTCTCCATAGACCTACTATCAGGTTCAGCCCCTATCTCAAAATCACCTTACCGAATGAGTCTACCAGAACTGACAGAATTAAAAAATACAGTTATAGGAATTGTTGGACAAAGTGTATATCAGACCAAGTGTCTCACCATGGGGGGCACCAGTCCTCTTTGTGAAAAAGAAAGATGGTACTCTAAGACTATGTATCGATTATAGACAACTGAACAAAATGACTATTAAGAACAAATACCCCTTACCAAGAATAAATGATCTGTTCGATCAAGTAGGTGGGGCCGAGATCTTTTCAAAGTTGGATTTACGATCTGGTTATCATCAAGTTAGGATAAAAGATGAAGACATAAGAAAAACAACTTTTCAAACAAGATATGGACACTACAAATTCGTAGTCATACCTTTCGGACTCACTAACGCACCAACCACGTTTATGTGTCTGATGAACGGTATTTTCAGTCAGTACTTAGACAAGTTCGTGGTAGTATTTATCGATGATATTCTAGTCTATTCAAAAACGGAAGAGGAACATGATGAACACTTAAGAATATTTCTGCAAACGTTGAGGAAACACAAACTGTACGCCAAATTTGACAAGTGTGAATTCTATAAAAAAGAAATACAATATCTAGGACATGTGATTTCAATAGAAGGCATTGTCGTAGACTCAGAAAAGACAAAAGCCATTATGGAATGGTCGGTTCCTAAGGATGTAGCAGATAAACGACCATTCATGGGAATCACTGGATAATACCGTAGGTTTATAGAAGGGTTTTCCAAGATAGCCTACCCTATCATATCATTACAAAAGAAAGGAACCAAGTTTAACTGGTCATAGAAGTGCCAAGACAGTTTTAACAAACTGAAGGGATTATTGACAACTGCACCCATATTGAAGGTAGCAGACCCCGATAAAGACTTCACCATATGTGTGGATGCAAGTAAAGAAGGACTAGGTGGTGTCCTAACTCAAGAAGGACACGTTATTTGTTATGAGTACCATAAATTAAAAGAACACGAGCGAAATTATGTCACTCATGACTTAGAATTAGCAGCAATAATACACACCTTAAAAATGTGGTGACACTACATAATGGGCAGAAAATTCCTACTATTAACGGATAATAGCGGGGTGAAATATCTGTTTAACCAACCGGATCTTAATGCAAGACAAGTAAGGTGGCTAGCCTTCTTGAGCGAATTCGACTTTGAGGTAAGACACATTAAGGGTAAGGAAAATAAAGTAGCAGGCGCGTTAAGCAAAAGAGTCCATGGGTTATTTGAAATAAATATCAGCATGGAAGAAAGTGACCTAGAACAAAGGATAAGGACGACACGTATTAACAACTGAAATAACACTAAAATGATGGCAGAATTACAGGACAATACCGCAAACTCAGATAAATCAAATCTAAGTATCGACAAGAAAGGACTATTACGACTTAAAAACAGACTTTATATACCAGATTCAGTAAAGTTAAAATTAACAGTCTTGGACGAAGTGCATAAGAAACTGTATTATGGCCATCTAGGTTACCAGAAAACGATAACAACACTTAGAAAACTATTTTATTGGCCTAATATTAAGGGAGAAATAGCAGAATACTTTTCTAGGTGCCAAGATTGTCACCAGGTTAAGGCCGAACACCAACATCTAGCCAGCCTATTACAGCCATTACCAGTACTCGAATGGAAGTGGGAGACCATATCGCTGGATTTTATAACAGGTTTTCCTAAAACTCAAAAACAAAATGATTCTATTATGGTTGTAATCAATAAACTCAGTAAGTTTGCACACTTTATTCCTGTAAAGTCTACTTTTAAAGCTATAAACATTGCTGAAATATTCATGAAAGAAATTTTTAGACTGCATGGTATTCCTAAAATGGTGATTTTAGATAAAGACGTAAAATTCACATCCACCTTTTGGAAGGAATTGTTTGCAGGGATAAATACTAACTTGAATTTCAGTACGATTTATCGTTCACAAATGGATGGACAAACCGAAAGGACAAACCAAATCATGGAGGATATGCTCTGCATGTACGTAAGAACAAAACTGAACAAGTGGGAAGACTATCTACACTTGGTAGAATTTGCATATAACAATGGATACCAAACTTTGGCTAAATTGAGCCCTTTCAAAATATTGTACGACATAAAGTGTACGACTCCAATTAACTGGGATAACCCAGCTAACAGACTCATGGTGGGACCAAAGATGCTCCAAGAAATGGAAAACACGGTAAGGAAGGTACAATAGAATTTGAAAGAAGCACAGGATAGATAGAAGAGCTATGCAGATCAAAAAAGAAGACACTTGGAATTTCAAGTGGGAGACCATGTTTATTTGAATGTCAAAGCCCAAGGAAGCTCGTTGAAGTTAGGGAACTATGCCAAGCTGACACCCAGGTTTTGTAGACCCTACGAGATCCTAGCTCGGATTGGACCCGTAGCATCTCAACTTGCACTTCCAGCTAATCTGAGAATTCATAATGTATTTCATATTTCTTTGCTGAAAATGTATATTCATGACCCTACTCATATGATTGATTGGAACTTGGTGCAGGTGGAACCCGAAGGCAAGTTCCAGGTGGAACCCCTGCGCATTCTGGACCGGAGAGAAATAGCGCTTCGAAACAAAGTCGTCGCTCAGGTAAAGGTGCAATGGAAGCACTTTAGTCCTGAGGAGGCCACTTGGGAGTTGGAGGGATATTTGTAGAAATATCATCCAATCCTATTCCGGGAAAGGAACGAAACACTAAGGACAGTGTTTTACTGAAGAGGGAAAGGATGTGTCGTCCCAAAAAAAAAAAAAATTGAAATTTAATTTTATTGAAAAATTCATTCTGTTTTTAGTAAATTCGAATTTGGAAAATTTTTGCCATTTATGGCAATTCTGAATTTTGAATTTGATGATTGTAATTAATTATTATGACTGTTGGGCAGAGATCTGATTTGACCCAACTAACTATTTGACTATGACACTTCTATGAAAACATAATATTTTATATTGATTTGTAGGAGGACAAATGGAACAACCATGTTAAATTTAGCTGACCATGACTCCATGAGTGGGGAACATGTTGGAACTACCTCTGGGTTGATTGTTACAAGTGGCAAATTAGTGATTTGGCCATTGGCAACCCCTGAAAATCAGGGATTTAGAAAGATGCGAAAATTCCCAAGGGAGGGAAAAAGAACTAGGCAAATTGTTAAATAGCATATGTGAGGAGGCAGGACGCTGCCAAGTATGCTGGGGAAAGGAGACTATTGATTTTTTTTCCTTTCTGTTATAAGCACTACTGAGTGAGTGTGAGGCAAGAGGATTTTGTTGGAATTGAAGGGCATTACTAGAGAGGAGATTTCAAGTTCACCCTCATGGATCCATGGTCAAGCTAGGGGGTGAATCGGTGAAGTAAATTGGCTGCCCTATTCTACGGTTGGGAGGAACATGGTTTTTCCCTTTGTCTTGCCACAAATTTGATTCAGATATGCTACTCTACCATATCCTGGTTAAATGTCATGTGTTGCAATTTGTTTACCTCTATGAATGAATTTCTGGTCGAAGGTTGTGGTGGTGAAAGATCCATCCATTACTTCCTAATCGTTAGCTAGAAATGGACTTATTTTATTAGGACGAGATACTGAGTAATTAATAAGGTCATTGAATGTATTAACCAGTAAGACGAGTTCTGTAGAAGTTACTACTCTCGTAATAGTATGGACTACAGACTACATCTATCTTCCTAATTAATTTTGTTGAGCAAAAGAAAATTAAATTGTTTGCATAATGTGATTGAAGCCAAGCGTACCAATATCTATGGAGAATTATATTTCCTGTAGATGATTATAGTATATAGTGAGTCTCCTCTAGTGAATATACAAGTTCAAATTCAAAGTATCACTGAGATTATATTCGATATGCATATAGACCTATACAGGTATATTATGAACAGATATACGTTATATAATGGGAGTTTTGTATCAGTGGTACAATGACACTAGAGTGAACTGACTACAACAGAATCCGTAAAACTAGATATATATGTAAACATATACGTAGGAAAATAATTTAGCAAACTCCACAGACCCCATTACAGAAAAATTGGAGTATATGTACATGAGTATGGTTTTAGTAGTAAATTAGTGATGACTCTGTTGATTAAAGATGCACCTACAATATAACAACAAACTTCTGTTGTAGGAACAATGTTATTTATTTTTGGTGATTAGACTGATAAAATGCTTGATTAATAGTTGTAGTAGGAACAGAAGGTAAGTAGTAATTTGCATAGTGAATCCACGGTGTAGTATGTTAATCAGGGCAAGACAGGGTATCTGGTATAAAGGAGTAAAGTAATCACATGAAAAAGAAACAAATACAAATTTTGAAAGTCTCGATCTATTATAATCTCAATCGGACAAATGTATTTTCCTGTATTATTTCCAACCGATACATTAAAAACCCCAAAATCTGGATGGAATCCCACAGGCATAGGATTCCCACGTAACATTTACGCAACTGGTTCATGAGTCAAATTACGAATGGGTGGAACGAGACTCAGGTTAAAAGTCCTACCATTACTAATTTTATATCAGAAATAAGTGCATGAGAAAAAAAGAAACCTGGAAGTCATGAATGCAATCGCACAATTCCAGTGGAAAACAAACCCTTAGGCACACTTATTACTGTGCTAGTTTTCGGTATATTACCGTGCACAGCCAAATCATATTGGGAATGATTGTGTAATAAATAATAAGATGAATTCTGGGAAAATAACTAGAATAATTCAGGAAATGAATTCAACTCTGTAATTACAAACCGGTTTTCGGAAATATAGAGGAAGATGTTAAACACAAAAAGTGACGATACAGAACCCGTTACTTCATATGTAACCACAACAAAATAAACTCAATGCATGATGATCATATTACTTAAAAGGAACGACTGTCTAGATATCACAAATCCATCCAGGCGCAAGCTGGGCATGCTTTCTAAGTACCAAAATATTAATACAAATTAGGGCATACCCTTGACCAACTAATATAGAACTTGGGACGAAAGGTCCTCAAGGTATTAAGGACTGGACATAGCCTTGACCATTGGTGCTAGTAAACTCGAAATAATTTAGACGGAGGGGTATTGTATTTGGAACCCGAATACTTCTTGAAGGAGTGAACAGGGCATTCCCATGCTTCGGCATGATCGCACCCTGCACAAGGTAATACGAAACATTAAAATATATCTGACAGAAATAATATGATCAAATTAAGGAACAAAACATAATTAGATGGATGTCAATTAAATACTTAACTGTAATGGAGGGTTTCATACCCTTCGCCATCGCGCCAAACTGTGTGCCTCCCAGACCGAAAAGGGGAGAGGAGCTTGAGTCTCCCTGATGGGTACCCTCACACATCAAAGGGGCCCATCATTAGTGAGGAATACTAGTATTTAACCCAAAGAAACATTTTAGGGAATGATATGCATATGATGATAATAAAGTAATGGTAAATATAAAACCAATGTAAAATTCCAAATATAAACGGAAAGGATTAAAATGCCTCCGGCCATTAGAGCGTCACCTCTAATCGATTTAATAACACCGATGAATTTATAAATTAAACACAGAGAGTTCAAGATCAACACTGTGCCAACAGGTCTGTACGCACCCAAGCAAGGAAAACCTGGTCATAACACTCTGTCAACTAGGAGACTAACCGATGGAGGATGCCATGCCCAATAACAAAAGTCCAATCCAAATAGAATACTTTGGATGCACAAGTATAATAGACACTGGGATAAGTTCTTCCACAAGAGGAGAATGGCTCAACCTTGAAAGGAAGGCTAGTACAGAGGAAGGGGTAAACTGTGAAAAAACCTAAACATTGCTAGATTACCACCGACCCATTTTACTACAGTAACCTCAAAATAAAAATAAGAACACTACCGAGGAATTGACCAGGGAACTAGAGTATGTAGAGACCTTCTTGACGAGACAAAAAGATCTGAATAAATAAATAAAAGAATAGTCAAAGGTGACTTACCTCGCACAAGCTTCCCGTCGAGAAGTTCCTTCCAAGATCCCTCCCACCTGGAACAAGGGCCGAATTACAAACTCATTACCATGATGCTAAATCCAAATGAAAAATGGTCTGAAACGTTTCATTCTCCTTCACCAAGCCAAGACCGGAATGAAAGTGAAAGCTATGAAATAACATTTCGCATGGAGTAATGGGATGGGGGTAATCGTACCTGGTCCATGTGAATATATGGTAAGTTGTCGACATTACATTCGGGCACGCAAGCCGAGTACTGAACCAAATAGACTCATCTCAGGGCACCTTAAATGTTGCAGATAGACCTTTAAGGAAAGATAGTTCCGACCTCTATCGGTTGCTCAGAATATTAATGACAAGGTACACCGGGTAGCCTACTTAGGGGTACTTTCTTGTCTTGCTATACTGGTTATATGTTGAACCTAACCGCCTTTGCATTAACCTTCCGAAGTGGATAGCCTAATGTCATTAATTATTGGGAAGTTATGTAATGGCACGATGGTAACCATAACCTTTCCAAGTTTAGCCTCTGCACGCTTTAATTCATTTGTGAAGATTAGTGTCCGATATATACCCAAACATTATCTGCTTAAAAGTATTTCTACATAATGCTAACCTCTTCTTTTAGACCTTATAATAGTATATCAGAACGAGTGTTATAAGGCCCTTACATCTACGACCGTCGCACTAATATGATAGTGGTTGTAAGTAGTTACATCTCCATATCATAAAGTGGGTTTTGAAAACGAAAACGGTGGATAGTACTAAGTTTCAATGAAACAAGATATCCTTAGTTATGTACTTGTGTTCATGTATAACTCAATTCCGAAATAGGAAGAGGAGACTATATGTTAAAATAGGATAGAGAAGAAAAAGGCAATAAGACTATTGTACATTATGGTTGACGAATGACTGAAAGTTTTGAAACACAAACAACTCAAAGTACCCAATGAAAAAAAAAAAAATGTAAATTTTGGGGTACATTACAAATAGCCTCTTGGCCATATAAAAGTTGAAAGGGAGAAAATATTGTACTTTCTTTGGTGGTTGATTGGTCTTCCCAGAGAGAATAAGTGAGAATCATGTGCCACTGGTGAGGTTTTTATTCTATGATTCTCTTTATGATCCTAACCATATTCTTGTTAGTGGACTCTACTTTCCCATTTCCCTGAGGGTGACAAGCAGATGAAGTAAAATGTTTGAAACCTAATTTAGTTATAAATTGGGTCAATTTTGCAGAAATTAAGACTAGGCCATTGTCCATAATGATCTCTAATGAGATAATGAATCTAGAAAAGATATTAGATTCTAGGAAATAAATTACCTACTCGTCATGTGTGTGTCTAAGAGGGACATCCTCCATCCACTTAGTAAAGTAATCAGTGGCTATCAAAATAAAGATATTCCCTGCAAAAGATAGAGGATTGATAGGACCAATAAAATATAGGCCCCATTTAGAAAAAGGGAAATCTGGGAGGACGGGTTGTAAATGAATGGAAGAAAGGCATTCTTTCCAAGCGAATTTTTGGCATTTATCATAGGATATTTCGAAATTATATGAATTTTGGAATATAGAAGGCTAGTAGTAACCATTTCTTATTATCTTAAAAGCAGTAGCCTTAGCAAAAAATCGCCACCGATGTGAATGACAGAAGCTGATGATCCATGTATTTCGAATAATAACTTATGTTCTTATTCATCATTTACACATCGAAGTAACAAACCATCAGCAAACCTCCTAGAAAAAAAGTCTCCTAAAATTATATAATTGGAAGCTTCAAGGCAGAGTCTCCTTCTCTAGCAAGGATCCATCTCATCTGGACACTTTTGATACTGCAAATAATAGACCATATTTTTATACCAAGGTTTTTCATATAGAGAAATATTTTTTTTTTGAATATAAAGCAGTGTTGAAAGAGGATTGTCTTGGTCGTCAAGTTCTTGACTTGGTTCATGGTGTTGGGCTAAGTGAAGAGATAGGTCTCTTCCCTTCATTGTCTTCGAAGTCATGATTGTCAAATCATGCTCCTGAATTTTGGCAAGAAAATGTGCAATTTTTCATTAAAGATAAGTTTGTGAAAGAAGAAACTTGATAACAGGTGAAGGGACTTGTACCTGCGTAAGTTTTCCCAAAATAAAATGGTGAAAATTTTCTATAGTCTTGACAAGCGAAAAATCATGTTTCTCAATATAAGAAAATCTGATCTCGTAATATGATAAACTTTGACTCATGTAAGCTATATTTTTTTCAATGTTTTGGTCATTAGATTACAAGAGGATAGAAGAAATTGCTTCCTTGGTGGCATTGGTATATATGACAAAGTCTTTTTCAAAATTTTATTTTTCCATAACCGGTGCAAATCTGACTTCTTTCTTAATCCTAAGGTAAGAATTATTGATGTCATATGTTCAAGAAAAAGAACGATCTTGCTTCAGACGATTATGGATTGGTTTAACCAGTTGATACTAAGAGGGGGGTGAATCAGTATCAAGTACAATCTAAAACCTTTTTCAACTTATACTTACACCATTCAATTATATCCAATGAGCAATGAACAATAGTATAAGAGTTACACCAATACACCACAATACACCATGCACAATATATGAGAAATAATCA
>ML788220.1:180889-245800 GCA_009831015.1 Picea engelmannii | reverse complement strand
CCTGACACTTTCTTATTTTGTAATTCTTTTCTTTAATTATCTTCAGGGCCTACATGTACTTCCTTCTTCAATTCACTTTGTCATCTTCAAAAATTCATTTCTCCTCAACCATGAGGATCCAAGTGACGTGCCACATACCACCAAAAACAACATGATGTATACTATCCATCCATGGGTGTTGTATCTACATGTGCATTTTCCTTCATGTCCAAATATCTTCATCAATCTTGCAGTCCAAAACCCATGACTAGGGTTGACATCAATGAAAACAACCAATTTTCCAACATAACCATGAAAGCAAAATCAGGAACAAACCTACGAACAAAATTAATAATTCCCATGAAATCTTGAAATTATTTCTTGGAGGTGGGGGCAGTGAGGTTTAGAATGGTAGTAGTCATCTTGAGATATATGCCTATCCCTTAATCAGAAACAATATGACCGGGGAGCTTGCCCTTCATGACACCAAAAATAGATTTAGAAGGATTTAAAGAAATACCAAATTCTCTGCAGCGCATGAGAACTTTTCTAAGATGACCAAAATGATCCAACTGATTTTTGGAATAAATAGTCAAATCATATATATATAAACTTGGAAAATCTTACCAATTAGATCATCAAAATCTATCTGCATATTGTTAGGATATTTAGACACTTAGGAGTTAGTTAAGATCTACTTGGTCTAATGTGTCGTTAGGTAAAAGTGTGTTTCTTTAGTATGCATTAGTATGCATTTGTAGTTAGGAAATCCGATGGTCACGATATGTTCCCGACATAGAGTGATCTGACGGTTCATACTCACCTTGATCTTAAAGGAAATTGATCTGTGTCTTCACACCCGATTGTTCCATGATATCTATTTAAAGAGCATGGAGGGTCATTTTCCAATGATCGATTGTGAGAAACTCTCTTGTAAAATCTCTCTGTAATTTTTTTCTTTTGCATTAGTAAACTGCTCCAAGTTGTCGTGTTGGCTGGGGCCGTGGATGTTTCCCTGTAGGGGTTTTACCACGTGAAAACATTGGTGTGTTAATCTTTGATCTAGTTATGTGAGTGATTACCGAAGGTTTTCTTCCTCTGTGGAAATACCTGTGGTTTCTAACATGGCATGAATCCAGATGTAAATGGGTCTATAGAACTAAGTATGCATCAGATAAAAGTGTTGAAAGACATAAGGCTTGGTTAGTTGACAAAGGATTTTCCCAAGTTGAAGGAATTGAATATAATGAAACCTTTTCCCATGTATCCAAAATGAATTCCATCCACCTTGTTCTTTCCCTTGTTGCCTCACATAAATGGGAGGTCCATCAGATGGATGTTAAATCCACCTTCTTGCACAGATATTTTCAAGAACAAATCTACATGGAACAACCTCCTGGATATGTCCAGAATGACTCTAGCCTTGTTTTTCGCCTTAAGAAATCTCTTTATGGTCTCAAGAAATCTCCCCGACCTTGCTATGCCAAAATGGATAACTTTCTTATTGCCATTAGATTCTTTAGATGTCATTCTGATCCTAATGTCTATACCAAGAAAGTAGGAAGCCATATCATAATCCTTGTCCTTTATGTTGATGACCTTATCCTTACTGGTAGTGACTTAAAACTTTTAAACCATGTGAAAACCAGCCTTAATAAAAAATTTGAAATGATAGACTTAGGCTTTTTGCACTATTTCCTTGGCCTCCAAGTTTTGCAAACCAATGAAGGAATTTTTCTTTCCTAGTCTAAGTATGATTGTGACCTTGTTTGTCTATTTCATATGGACGATTTTAAACCATCCCCTTCTCCCTTCTAGACTGGAGTCAAGCTTACTGCCACCTATAGTTCTCTTGAAGTTGATGCCACCTTGTACCGTCAGTTAGTTGGTAGCCTCTTATACTTGACTCATACCCATCCTGATATTTCCTTTGTTGTTGGCCTTGTTTCCTGGTATATGAAAACACCCCATGAAAGCCATTGGAAAGAATCTAAAAGGATACTTCACTATGTTCGTGGTACAGTTCAGTTCGAGATACATTACATTTCAAGGGGGGACTCCTTTATTGGATGGTTTCATTGATTTAGATTGGGTCGGTGATCCTGATGATTGGAAGTCTACTACAGGTTATGTTTTCAACCTTGGTTCAGGACCTGTCACTTGGGATTGTAAGAAAAAACAGGTTATTTCACTTTCTTCATCAGAATTAGAGTACCGAGTAGTGGTAAATTCAAGTCAGGAAGCCTTGTGGCTTCGACAGATCCTTTCCAAGTTTGGATTCCAACAACAGCATCCAACAATCCTTTGGTGTGACAATCAGAGTGCCATCAAGCTTGCCAAAGACCCAGTTCAACATCAGTGTAGCAAACACATCGAGCTACACATGCACTTCATCAGAAAGCTCATTCATGATCAAGTTATTGAAGTGCTCTTTTTCTCTACAGAAGATCAAGTTGCAGACATTTTCACAAAGTCTCTTACAGAAGCGAAGTTTTCCAAACTTTGATCTATGTTAGGAGTTTAGGAAGTTTTCATTAAGGGGGGATAGGCCCTAATGCCTCCTTTTTTCTCCTATTGTGTCACTATTTTAAATCCTTCAATCCTATCCCAAGTTTTTCTTAAGGGGGGATATTAGGATATTTAGACACTTAGGAGTTAGTTAAGATCTACTTGGTCTAATGTGTCGTTAGGTAAAAGTGTGTTTCTTTAGTATTCATTAGTATGCATTTGTAGTTAGGAAATCTGATGGTCACAATATGTTCCTGACATAATGGTCATTGATTTGTGGCTTAACACCCAATTGGTCCATGATCTCTATTTAAATATCATGGAGGGTCATTTGTCGATGATCGATTGTGAGAAACTCTCTTGTAAAATATCTATGTAATCTTTTTATTTTTCATTAATAAACTTCTCCAAGTGGTCGCATTGGTTGGGGTCATGGATGTTTTCCCATAGGGGTTTTACCATGTGAAAACATCGGTGTGTTGATCTTTGATCTGGTTATGTGAGTGGTTATTGAAGGTGTTCATCCTCTGTTTGAATAATTGTGTTGTCGAACACATATCTCTTTGAAAGGTATCACCTGCATTAGATAAGACAAAATTAATATGTTCATAAGAGAATGTGCCTCAAAATGTGGTAAAGGTGGTTTTATACCTATCAGTCCTTTTTACCTTGATTTGATTATACCTAGAGAAATTGTCAAGTAAGGACATCATTTGAGACCCTGCAACTTGTTGTAAGATCATTTCCATATTAGGAAGAGGAAAATGGTATTTGACACTTTCTCTATTAAATGTGGGGAAATCGACACATAATTGGATCTCGCCAGTAGTTTTCTTAACAGGAACCAGGTTTGAAACCCAATCAGAATACTTAACTGGAAATATTATATTATCTTTCAACATTTTTTCCAATTCTTTTCGAATAATGGCTTTGAGTGCAGGGTTAATAGGTCTTTATTTTTTCCTAACTAGTTTGACCCCTTCCTTGATAGGAATGGCATGTTGTATGAGAGCAGGATCAAAACCACGAAGATCCTTGTATGACCACAAAAAAACATCTTCAAATTCATGGAGTAATTTTGTAAAATTTTATTTTTCTTCATGAGAACATTGGGCACCTAATTTAATGATCTTTGGATATTTAGATGTCCCAATATTCAAAGAAACAGTATCACCAACTTTCTTTTTCAACTCCTCTTCCTTATGGGTTTCTTTGTTTCTTACATCACTTGATTAAAATGAACTTTTGAGAGGAGTCAAGCCTTTAGGAAATTTGTCATCTTCAATAGAGATGATTTCTTTGGGCTTAAACAGTTCATTTTGTATGAAAGCACAAATGCCTTCGTCACTTCAGAAAACATGCCATGATTCTATGTTATCAGGGATGTGAGGAAAATATAGAGATTGAAACATACAATCAGGTCTTTGAGGTAAAATCTGTCGAGTATGGGATACTGCAAAAACATCTAGCCTATCAGCCATTGAATTAAGTTCCCTCTTAACATGAGTGATGTTAAATGATAACAAATTTGAAATGAGCATCCAAACAGATCAAGGATAACGTTATGTAATTTATTTATTGGTGAATAAATCTTACATACAAGATTCACAACAAGTTCAGAATCACCAAAAACTATAAGGTGGCCACAACCAAGGTTATATGCATTTTCGATGCCTAACAATAAGGCCTCAAACTCAATGACATTGTTTGTGCAAGAAAATTCCAACCTATAAGAGAAATTGTGGATTTTACCTATAGGAGAATATAGAATGATTCAGGCTCCATTAACTTTGTTTGAACATGATCCATTGAAATGCATGTGCCACATGCCATCATCGAAATCAACTAGTTCAAGCATAGTGTCACCCTCATCAGCAACGATAAAGTACACTCCCAAATCTTCTTCGAGATAATTTACATTAGGTTGGGGAACGCTCTCTATATAAAGTGAAATTATTCCTTCCCTAAGGAATATAATGTTCTTTTCGTTCCAAGGGATGGAAAAATGTGTTCCGTCAAGTGAAAGGTATCCACCAGTTAAGGCTTGCCAATCTCTTCCTAAAATAATTGAATAGTTACTCATCGGCATAATAATTACTTGGATTTTGAGGGTTGTTCTTATCTCAGGATGTGCGCACAAAACTAAGGTTACATATTTGATTTCACCTATAGTTGATTGCTTCAAAATATTATAAGAGAGAATACTTCTATAATTTTCATTAGTGCAATACAAGCCAAGCTCTTCCATGATAATTTTAGACATTACACTTGGACCGGAACCACAATCAATTAGGAAACAATGAGATATTTTATCCATGATTTTTACAGATATATAGAAAGGGTGGTGTTGGCACAAGGGAAGACCTGAGGTTCACTCCAAGAGCGCAACAACAAGCCCTAGCTACTGGCCCTTTTAGCAGCACCTGCGAAGCAGATGCAGTCTCACCCGAAGCAACTAAGAGGGGGGTTGCAGGACAGGAATGTCTACAACCAGGGGAATATCAAGTGGATCTATAACAACAACAATACAGAATTCATATATCTCTTATCATCTAGGTCTATCCTGCACAACTATAGATCTGATCTAACATAAGACTGCAAATAACAATATAACAATGACAGAGATACAAGCATCAATCACATATATGAAACAAAATATATGTGGTTCACCCTCTCTTTAGGGCTACATCCACAGAACTATGCTTATGATTTATTAAGGTAAAGCATACAGTCCTTATCTGCGGTCTCAGCTAGTAGATATTCTTTCTTCTCTCTCTCTCTTTCTCTACCCTTCCTGCACACCCAACTGTAGGACATGACCTTCTCACACAGTTGAAGATCTCATAATACAATCCTCCCCCTCCACAACAGATCTATAACAACAATATCATACCATTACTCAATGACCAACTTGACCCAGGTCCTCTTGACCTTTATTTATACATTACAATCCCTCACTGACATCCTTAGGTCAAAACCTGAGTGCCAAAACTCTAGATACCAAAACCTTAGGTGTCTAAAACCCTAGGTCAACTTGACCCATTTTTTCCGGGCTTCGCCAACCTGTCTTTCCTTCTTCATCGTGTAGTGCTCCAAAGCATCCAATGATGGGTTTATCTTCTTGCTGAGTTGTCCATGATCCTTCTTCCTTGATGATCTGTCATCCTTGATCTCCTCATCCAACGACTTTATTTTCCACACTTCACTCCATCTTTCATGCTCTTTTGCTCACTTCGACTCAGTGACAGTTACTGTGTCTCCCACGAAGCTTTCTTTTTACATTTCCTTCCTTGTTCTTCACTTCCTTCCATAAAAAAGGGCCAATAGGCCCCCAACACTCACATGTGACTCGTCCTGAGGTACTTTAGATCCGATCCTCTTGTTTTACTTCAGTTTTGGACTGCGTAGTGAAGCCCTTGCTTTCTGCTTTATGCCTCCTTTCCATCCTTGTGAAGACTGCTTTTTCTGTGTCTGGTACCCAGTTTCAACTGCACCTGGTACCTAGACCCTTTTCCTCATTCTTTTACTGAGAGCTACGAGGCACTTGGTTATCATAGTACAACTTTAGTCGACTCCCATTCATCAATCCTTCCTTCCATCCTCCCTTCAATGTCTTCAGCTGCGCAACTCCTCCTTCTGTAACATAGGCAATCTCATATGGTCTGAGCCAATGTGTTCTGAACTTCCCAGGGTGTTTGATAAACTTATTTTCATACACCAATACTAAATCACCTTGCTTGAATGTCTTCTTCTTGATGTGCCTATCATGATAGGCCTTTTCTCGTTCCTTTTGAACTTGTTGATGGAATCCTGCAATGAATTTGTCTTCTTCCAGTTCAACCAACTGTGCAAGCCTCTCGTGAAAAACGTCGGTATAATCCATGTCTGTAAATGCAACAATTCGTAGGCTTGGTACTAATTATTCCATCGGGACAACAACTTCAAGACCATAAACCAACTTGAAGGGGGTCTGCATTTTTAATTTCTTGCAAGTGGTTCTATAAGCCCAGAGTACTGTTGGTACTCTTAAATCCCAATCATCCCTATTCACGCTTCAAATCTTTGTCAATGTTGTCTCCAAGATCTTGTTGAATGCTTCAACCATTTTGTTTGCTTATGGATGCTAAGGTGTACTCTTCTGATGGTGGACTGCAAATTCTTTAGTCGGGGCTTCAACTGTCTTATTTATGAAGTGTGCACCTTGATCACTCATAAAGATCTTAGGGAATACAAACCTAGTTATTATGTCATCAAATATAAAATGTGCAGCTGTAGTTGCACTACAGTCCTTGACTTCTCTGTCTTCGACCCATCTGGTTAAGTATTCTTTCGCAGTAACAATGTACCTTTCTCCTATGCGCTTTCTTGGTGGGTTTATAGGTCCCACGAAGTCAATGGCCCACTTTTAAAATGATTGTAGTGTCATCTGCGGTGCTAATGGCATTTCATCTCTTCAGGATGGTTTTCCAAATATCTGGCATACATCACATGCTCTGGCATACTCTTTAGCATCTCTATGTAACGTGGGCCACCAAAGGCCATCTTGCAGAACCTTCTGCGCAGTTTCTTTCCCTGTCTAATGTCCTCCTGCGATGCCTTCATGAGCTTCTATGAGGATCAATGGTTTCTCTTTCTCCATAACACACCTCCTTAATATTTCATCTGGTCCCATTTTGTATCGTTGTCCAGCTATAAGTGAAAATTTTGCAGCATGCACCACTAGATGTTTCTTCTAAGGAATTATATACTCACTTGGAGCCATTCCTATTGATAGGAACTGGACTATGTCTATGAAGTGGTCATCAATATTTCTAATGGCGAGTAGTTGTGCATCCGATAATGTATCCTCCAAACTGGTAGGTTCCTTGCCATGTTCCAACCTTGATAAGTGGTATGTGCCCTTATTCATTCTTCCTGGCTTAGCTATGATCTCAAAATCATATTCTTGAAATAGTAGAAGACATCTGCATATTTGCCCCCCCAACACTGGCTTGTTGACTAGGTACTTTAGCGTGGAGTGATCAGTAAACATTTTAAATTGTCCTCCCAACAAGTAGTGGCAAAGTTTTTGTAGTGCATACACCATGGCTAGTCCCTCTCTCTCTGTAGTGGTGTAATTAACTTCATTTGTGGATAGCTTCCTGCTGGAAAATTCTAATGGATGATCAATGTCCCCTTCTCTGGGTTGTGCCAGTACTTCTCCTAATGCAATAGAAGATGCATCGATATGCACATGGAATTATTTTCTCCAATATAGAAAAACTAGAATGGGTGTTGTAACCATCTTCTGTTTCAGTGTGTCGAAGCTCTATTGACATTCATCTGTCCACTCATATTGGCAGTCCTTCTTCAACAACTTCTCCATTGGTGCTATAATTTGGGCATATCCTTTGATAAATTTCCTGTAATATCCAGTATGTCCCAGTGCAGTGCACAGTTGTTTGACTGAAGTAGGAGGTGGAAAATCAACTATAATTTCAATTTTAGATGGGTCAACCAACAATCCCTGCTTGCATACAATATGACCTAATAGCACTCCAAATGGTGAGAAGAATATGCATTTCTTCAGATTCAAATCAATTTGACACTTCTTGCATTTGTCCAACATTATCCTTAGACATTCGATATGATTTTTCAACAATCTAAAAACAGTCCAGTCATCCAAGTGTGTTTCTAAAAATTTATGCAAAAATTCTTTGAATACTTCGACCACCACCCTAGAAAATATGGTTGGGGCATTCTTCAATCCAAATGGCATTACTGTATATTGGTAGGATTTCCACTCTGTGGAAAATGTAGTCATATGACGGTCCTCCTTGGAAATGCGGATCTGATGGTATCCCGAAAAGCCGTCTGTAAAAGAATATACTTCCTGGCCTCCCATGTTATCCAACACTTCGTCTATGAATGGTGTAGGGAAAGGTTCATGCAGACAGGCATCATTCAACTTTCTGAGGTCCACATAGATCCTGATTTCTCCTGTCTTCTTGTCTTATACCACCATAGGGCAGATCCACTCTAACTCTTCGACAGTTTCAATCATCCCTGCTTCCAGCATTCTGTCAAGCTCGATCTTCACTTTTTCCTTGTATTTTGGGTTCAGTCTGTAAGGTCTTTGCTTGACTGGATTCGCATATGGTTTCAAAGGTATTCTCATCTCACCCATAGGCCCTTTGATTCCCTTCATATCAATGAACTTGGTCGGGAACAAGTCTTGATATTCATGCAATAACTCTGTAATCTTGTCAATGGCAGCAGCATCCCAATAATCTCCGACATTGGCAAGCTTCAGTGTCTCCTCTGTCCCAATATTGACTTTCTTTATTTTGATCAGTTGTCCTATGAATCACAGCTCAACTCCTGGTCCTTCCACATTTCTGTGGCCTTCTGTCTCAGCGATGTCTACCTTCCTTGGATCATCATCTTCATCGGCATTAATGTTGTAACATCCTTGCAATTTATGGAATGGCGCAGTCCATTCATCCTCTTCTTTCTCCAAAGGGAGGCCAGATGCCTCCTTAAATAATTTATGTCTCACAATACGTAATGCTTGTTCTACTGAAGGAAATTCACTTTCAAACAAAAAGGTGGTTACAAAATTATGGATCATACCTTCCCAATCTGAAGTGACGAGGCACAACTCTACTTGAAGGTACCAGTTGATAGGGATCATTTCCAGCATGTTAATGAATCTGTGCACCCATTGTTATCGAGGAATTTCACTCTAGGCCTCTTCGCAGCTTCGCACATGGTCCTTTGGGAAACTTTGACCTGTGTACCTCACTTCGCAGCTTCCTACTTGTGCTGAGAACCGCACTGTCATCAAAGTTCAACATTGTGTCAAGTCTATGATGTTTCCTTTGTGCATCCCCCACCATATTTTTGGTGTGGCTTTCATGGCCTCATCCATTGCCAACAGCCTATGTTGTGTTGTTACACTTGTCTCAAACTCTAATAAGAAGTTTTCTAAAGGGTTCAGTGCATCAAATGTGGGTAAGTTACTCACTGTTGTGTCAATCCAACAAACCTCTCTGGTTAGTCTAGCACATCTTCTGGTAGAGAATTCATACATATAGTTATGCCAGTTCTCCAGTGCTTCTTCTGAGTCTGATGAACATGTGTTGTCACTTCGCCAACTCAGATTCCCATCTACTGTAGGATTGATATAATCCTTCTATATGGTTGTTAGTTTGTATATGTTTTCCAGTTCATACATGTGGTCTTCTTCTCTAATAGGCTTTGTGTATCGAGGACCCTCTTCTTGATCTAAAGGTGCAATGACCCTAAGGCCATCTCTTTCAAATTTCATACGCCTCTTCTTTAGATCAACAATAGTAGAATTGTTGAAGGCCCAATCAATTCCTAATAATGCAGGATAAGGGCAATTGTCATCAACAATTTCAATTACTTCAAAATCTGAAAAGGTTCTAACTCCATCGATGTCCACAGGGACATGCTCCAATCATCCAAATGGGCTGACAGCTTGTTGATTAGCCATTCTAATCCTGATAGGGGAATATATCAACTTCGGTTTTCCCATCAGTGCCCAGGTTTTTTTCGTCATGACATTGACCTCCAACCCTAATTCGAGGACCACATAATCTATATCATATTCTTCTATTCGAGCATTTAGGTGTAATTCTTTATTTGTCCTTCTCCTTTTCCCAATTTGGTGCACTGCCCTATTCAATAAGGAGTCTATCTTTCCTAGCTCATACTGCTTGATTAAATCTTGTAATTCTTGTACAGTGCTTTTATCTTGAATCAACTTAACACAAGTGCACAAAAATTCCATGAGTTTTCTTACCTTTTTTCCTTCTATTGGTGATGCAGACTGATCAAACGCCTGAGGCATGCCATATTCTTTGATTTCTAGTTGTTTCTTTGATGAATACCCTTGATCTCCTTTGAACTCTTTTCTTGCCTCCTCAAATATCTGTCTTTCTTTCTTAGAATCAAATGTTGGGGTATTCTCTATAGATTTCTTGACTTCGTGGTCGTCTACAGTCTTTCCTTGGGTTGCTCTGTATTCTCCTGTAGTAGCACCTCCTCGAGTGATAACAACAAATCTAGGGTCTGCTCCGCGAGATTCAACATATATCAATTGCACTTGCGGGTTTTTTTGAGGTCCGCGTCTTTCCTAAAGCTTATCTAGCAGTAAAGGGAATTCCTCGATGGCATGCTCGAAGGAATTGCAATAACTACAGGTTGTGGAAGGGTTCTGGTAGTCCCTTGCTAAATGTCCTGGTTGTGCGCAGTTGAACATATTATTTGTCCTCAGCCTCGACCCATACCTCCTCCTCCTCCTCATCCTCTATATCCACCACAAGGATTGAAACTTCCTCTTCCTAGAGAATTATACTGTGCATTGTTTCCTTCTTGGTTTACCTTGCCTTGGATCTTGTATATGTCTCTTGATCTTTCATGCATCAGGTCAAAATACCTACAATCTCTATCATCATTCCCTATAGACTTACAGAATGTACAGTACAAGTTTGTGGGTGTCTGAACATAATTTTTCATATAATAGCACTCACCAGGGAAATGTCGGTTTCTGTATACTTCACACCAAGGTAGGTTAACTTGGTTCAAGGGGATCAACGCTCCTGAGGCCAAATATTCATGAAACAAGAGATAGTGTTATTTATCATGACCTTTGGATATGCATCTTACACACCAGATATCTTCTCTTTTTTCATTCCCCTTGTCCTTCTTCATATCCTCAACCTACAAAGACAAACTAGTCAGCTGGCTCAAGATCTGGCTCATGCCTTAACTAGATTCTCCCATAGGTGTTGATTCAAGCTTCATGGCAATATCCAAATATTTTTCCTACAATGCAATATTCTACTACATCAGGGGAACTTTTATGTGTGGTAAAAGAGCATCGATGAACCATTCTTTGTTCTGCTCATATGGGATCTTAAAATTCAATCGGCCTCTTAGGGTCTTGAATCTCTGATTGAACTCCCAAACAGGTTCGACTATCTTCTATTTGATCTCCTTCATCTCAGTAATACACTGTGACTTTGACTTAGGTTTTTTAAACTCTACAACCAGTGCATTCTTGATTTCATTTAGTGGCTTAGGCTATGCAACTCCTTCGACAAGATTCATGTACTATCTCAACGCGAGATCCCTCAACGTAGTGCTAAACTGGTTTCTTTTAACAACTTCATCAGTAATATTTTTAATGTTCCATACAGCCTTGCACAGGAACCAATGTTGATCAGGATCTTCAGATCCATCTCCTTTAAAGATAGGGAGCCTCATCTTGTCTGCCATAGAGTTGCCTAGGTTTCCTGTCTGAGTAGATTTTGAACTACTAGTAATAGTAGTCTGCGAACTCTGGTGATTCAGAATATTCTTATTACTTAGAGTTTCTGAAATAACATAAGGATTGATATTACTTACTTCAGTGGTCTGCACAGTTCCTAATGTTTCTGGCTCATTCTGGCAAAGTTCTTCAGCTTCCTCTTCCTCTGCTCTGGTGGGTTCTGAATATTCTTCTTCTATCAGATCTGCCTCTTCTCCACTGTAGAAACCCTCGCCTATGTAGTTTTTCTTGAACAGGTACTCAAGGTGAACCCCTTGAAATACTTTCCCACTACATGTATGTCTAGCTTCTGTGTCATTATCGTTGTCTGAATTCTTGAACATTAGCCTTTTCGGATCCAACCAATCTACTGTATCTTCATGACGTTATTTTCATGCAAAAACATCTTGATTCTTAGCTTCATAAATCGTAAAAATTTTCCTCTGGTTCCTTTGAAGAAGTATCTCTCAACCTGGCTATATGCTTTTGTTCTGTCAATAAAAAATTCGGTGATATAACCTCCAATGTTACTATCGAACCAGTGATATACAGCCCTTGATACAGCGTTGTCGACTATCTTAACCTTCTTAATCAACTCTGAAGACCAAACCATAGGAGGTCTAGATCTGATCTCGAACTAGGTATCGACTAACCTAGCTAACCACTCGTATAGCTCTTGATGGATTCCTCCAAAGAAGATCTCATGAATATCGATGAAGATGTGTCTCTGTAGCCAACCTTCATTACTTAGCTTAGGGTTCTTGTTTTGGGATTCAACGAAGTCCCTCTCTTGATCCTCTATCCACTTCTGAATCTTTGTCTTCGATGGAAACCACCATGACATTCCCTTACACAGATTATTGTCCTGGCAACGGAACCATTTGTTGGCACAGGGGCAGACCCCAGGTTCACTCCAAGAGCGCACCAACAAGCCCTAGCTACTGGCCCTTTTGGAAGAACCTACGAAGCAGATGCAGTCTCACCTAAAGTAGCTAAGAGGGGGATTGCATGACATGAATGTCTACAACCAGGGGAATATCAAGTGGATCTATAACAACAACAATAAAACATTCATATATCACTTATCAACTAGGTCTATCCTACGCAGCTATAGATATGATCTAACATAAGACTTCAAATAAAAATATAACAATGACATAGATCCAGGCATCAATCACACATACGACAAAAAATATATGTGGTTCACCCTCTCTCTAGGGATACATCCACAGAACTATGCTTATGATTTATTAAGGTAAAGCATATAGTCTTTATCTGCGTTCTCAGCTAGCAAATCTTCTTTCTTCTCTCTCTTTCTCTCCCCTTCCTATGCACCCAGCTGGAGGACTTGACCTTCGCACACAGCTGAAGATCTCACAATAAAATACTCTCCCTCCACAACATAGCTATAACAACAATATCATACCAATACTCAATGACCAACCTGAGCCAGATCCTCTTGACCTTTATTATTACATTAAAATGCCTCACTGTTGGCCTTAGGTCGAAACCTAGGTTCCAAAACCCTAGATACCAAAACCCTAGGTGTCTAAAACCCTAGGTCAACTTGACCCACTTTTTCTAGGCTTCGCCAGCCTGTCTTTCCTTCTTCATCGCGCGGTGCTCCAAAGCATCCAATGATGGTTTTCTTTGCTTGTTGAGTTGTCCATGATCCTTCTTCCTTCTTGATCTGTCATCCCTAATCTCCTTGTCCAACGACTTTCTTTTCCTCACTTCGCTCCATCTTTCCTTCTCTTTTGTTCACTTCGACTCAGTGATAGTTACTGTGTCTCCCGTGAAGCTCGATTTTTACCTTTCCATCCTTGTTATTCGCTTCCTTCCATAACCAAGGGCCAACAAGTGGTTTTTTACAGGGTTCCTAAAATTATTTACACCTATCTTATTCACAGTTGAGTCCTCTTCCTTTGACTCTTCAAATAGATAGGCTATGGTAGAAATATTACCTTCCATAAAAAATTTAAGATGCTTCTGTTGTTCTGGGATGGAAACCATGTCTAAAAGAGTAGAATCAACTTTGATATTAGCTAATTGATTAAGGATATTATACTTAGAAGAGGGGAGAGGAGAATACACTCCTTGATTATCCAAAATTTTGACATATTGTGTATCAACACTTTGAGAAGATGATCTTGGGGTGTATTAAGTGTGGGGAAAGTCATATTTTCCCTTGGCAGTGTAATATGTGTTCCTGGTATTAATTACCATAACATATTCTGGTTCAACCCAATCTAAAACAACGATCGTTGTATCAGGCCTTTTTCCAAATATCTTATCCCTGGCATTTCTCTTAACTTCACAAGTATTCTTCTCGTGATTTTATTCACAGAAGTTACACCAACTGTGAACCATTATGGCCTTTGGCTGAAAAGTGTTTTCATTAGTATTCCTAAAAGGCACTAAGGAAGAAGAAGAATCTATTGGGTAAGAGGAAGAGGAATTTTATTTTCTCTCATAGGTTATCATCCTATTATTCATATCTTGCATGGGTTGTTGGAGGGAAGACATGTTTGTTTTCTTGACCAGGTCTCCCTTAGGGAGACCCATTCTTTCAATTTTCTCTTCATATTCTAGGCAAGTTTGAAGAGAGGAACCAACATTGTCAATATCCTTCTCTTCAAGTCTATGATGATAAGGATAAGTTAATGCATGAAATCAACCTCATTTTGAGGACGGATAAGTTCAGGGATTTTATTATATAATTTGGTGAAGCAAAGGTTAAAATATTTAATGGTATCACCATCCTTATAGGAAATATTATCGTATTCCCTTAACTGATCAGCTGGACTCATGGGCTATCCATAAGTGGACTCGAAACAATAAACCAATTCTTCCCAAATGTAAAGTATTTTGGGAGGGAGATCAAAAAAATATATTGCAACTTTCCCTTCGAGATATTTGACAAATAAACGCATGAAAGTGTCATTATCATTAGCCCCTATGTTATGACAAGCATTATAAAATGCTATTGGGTGTCCATTTGTAGTAACGGTGCCATTTCCCAAAAACCTAGGAAAATGGTCTTCGAATTTTGGTAATGGGTGAGTGGTTAGTTCGAGATTCAAGGGAGAAGATATGTGCCATAGGGTGGTCGTAGCATCTTTCTCAAATTGTAAAAATCCATATTTATTTATGACTTTAGCAGGATTGATAGTGGATTGAATAGGGATTTGATGACTATAGATACTAACAATTACTGATGAAGCAAAAGGTTGCGAGGAGGACGCACCTCCAGTGCCACTACCACTACCCACAAATGCCATGTTGAAAGTGATAGGTATGGGTGATGAAAATGAACTAGCAGAATCAGATGAAGTTCACCTAAGATCACTTTCTTGTGTTGATAAGACATTTGTGTTCCTTCCTATTTCAAAAATAGGGGTAGCTTCAATGGATAGCCCTATTCTCCTTCGATAGATGCGAGTATTAAAGGACATGAAAATAAATACCAAAGAGGTAGGAAAAGGGGGGTTACTATTGATTTCTGGATTCCCTTTTCCTATCTTCCCAATGTTCATGAATATTTATGTCCCTTTCAATTACTTCCCAAGAGCGTTCAAGTTCATCATGAGTACTAGGAGTTTCTAAAATAGTGTTGAATAAAGTTAATGCGATGTTGGTTTGGTCATCAAGACCATTTCCAATATTGGGTTGTCTCATAACAGGTGTTGTCATGGAAAAAGCAGTCAAAGAGTAATCTAATAAAACAAAAAAATAAAATACAGTTGTGATAGACACATGGGGCGACATGGATACTAGAGAAATTTGGGCATGGTTGGTAAGGAGGCCTCTCAGGTACAGGTTGCATAATTCTTTGGACAACTAGATTAAAAAATCCAACTTGGAAAATCTAATTCAGCTCTTGCAGATCAACGTCAAAATGTATCAAAAATCATGTCTTTCTATGGCCTATCTGCCAATTATTTCCTCTGCCTCTATTAGCACCTCTATTAACAGCTCTTCCATTGTTTCCTCTGCTAAAGAAACTCATATTGAATAAATATTCCAAACATGTTATGGAAAACTCTTAACAATCCATGCATCAATACTCTACCTAAATAAAATCAAAAGGTTGGCTCTATCACTCACAACAAAATCACATGCAATCCATCCATCAATACTTTTAAAATCAACAATCAATCACCATTTGAACAGGGAGTGACAGGGATATTGGGAATATGATGGGATTTGTAATGAGCGTAAAATGATAGCATGGATGGGAAACAACCAATGAATATTGTTCAAGAAAATGAAAACGTAATAGAACATGTATCCATATCCAAACTTCCAACACTAGTCATCATCTAGTCTCTTTCTTTTTTTATTAATCTTTTCTCTTTTCTTTTTAAAAAAATAAATAAATTCATAATAATAGAAAAGGGGATGTTTAAATGTATTTGGGAAGGGGGTGGGCATATAATGAGAAAAAAGTGAGATAATGGAAGGGAAAAAGACTATTAATTCTCTATTATATGCAATAATATTTATTGAAAATCGTCATCACCATCATTTGCCAAAAATTTTCTTTGTTTAATAATTCAAATACAAGATACAGTTGTTTTATATTACCCAAATAAAAACCCCATGAAAGTTCCAGGATTGTCAAACTTCACAATTTCCTTTTCAATTAGCAGAGTTTTTATAAGAGATTGTTAAGAGAGTCATTCAAAGCAATTAAAACTAGACTACATAAAGCGTGCATGGGAGGCTGAGACAAAAACATAAAGCCATCGACCTTTCACTATTCAATGCTTGTATCACAACCTAAATACGTGTTTCATAAACAAACTGGGTTCGAAACCCCATGGGAAACTAGTGCTCATCTTTTATATAATCATCATATAACTTCAAATTCGACCAGACCCCCATAGATAAATAAAAAACGATCCAAGACTTAATGCATACAACCAATCTTTCCCATTGTTAACACTATAACATACAGCAAGACCAGAGTTCGAATATACCAATTTCCATATATCAGATAAAAGAACCGAGGTATGGGAAAATGTAAAGGAAAGACATTCATAAGGGGCTTGTAAAAACCATTTAACCATTTATTTCCACAACAAACCTTCCACAGACCTCCCCTGGTGGCCACAAGGAAAATACACATCTCTCACATATATTCACAAACACTAGAAATATAATTTGAAGGAGATGCAAGTCTTCCAAAGACTAGGTAAAGGGTATGGTGTTATGCAAAAAAAATACAAATGTTCTTTTTGTTTCATAGAGAAAAACCCTTGAATTCGAATCACCAAACATGAGTTAATCTTAAAGTACTTGCCATAACTCTTTTCAAACAACCATAACAACATAGCAACATTCATTTTGGGCGCAACACAATCACATAATTCAAACAAAAAGGAATTTTGAAAATTATCCTCAACTTGAAACATTTAAATGCCAATAGGGAGGTGTTATGAAATAATTCCCTTGTGGATAGGAAAATTCTCCCTTGGATTCTAGACCCCTAATACCAAGACAAAAAATCACAAATGGACACTAACATCCCTTTGAATTCAATTTAACTAGTTAGAAAGAGAAAGAGATGGAAGAAAGTGTGATGCACCTTATTCTGTAGTTCATCCTCATTGCTCCTAATGCGAGCTTGATCTACAAATTATTCAACACAACTTGATACCTGTAATACAATGGACAGTAAAGAGAGATGAATAACTCCTACTCTGCGAGATTAGATTAAATAAATTAAACCACCAATATCAACAAGCGCATGCAATAATACAGAAGTTTGAAGGGAATAGGCCAATTATATTGGTGAGAAATCTAAAGATATACATACAATCATATATGGTGTTGCAACATCCTCCCTAAGTCCTCCTCATCCAACCCCTTGCTCAAAATATCCACGATAAGAATGACAATTCTTTTATTGATTATTTTCCTCCTTTTTTACCATGCGAATGCCTCCACTTATAGGCTTTGGGAAGCCCAACCACCTTGGTTATATTTGGGATTAGTTGAGGATATGACTCCATTACTTGTGGTATCTCCCTTAGATTCATCCTAAGGGTTAGTTTTGAACCAAACCAACTTGAATCATCCCTAGTTGTCCTTAGAGAAAAAGGGAATTTCTTCCCAAGATTTTCTCAACCGATCCATGCTCCTTTACAACAGGAAACCGAGTGCTACAAATCTCCTTTCTAGATAGATAGAGAGTGCTAGTTCTCCCAACATATGACCAGGGGAGCGTTGATATTCCAAAAATTGTCAAGATGACCAATTCTCATAGAAAAACACTTTGTTTCTTCTATCAGATGATGGGACTTCTTCTTATAACATGTTTTAGGGGTCATATCAAGTGTTCTCATGGTGTTGTCCACGATGCGACACTTACCTGATGAAAATGAGACATTTATGACACTTGCGAAAAAAGTGCGACACTTACGACAATGAGAATTTGACATTATCGAAGTGAGGAATTTTGATGTGCAATAGATTCCCCCCCCAAAGTGTGAAGTTAGAAAATGGAAGCTGATGGTCGAAACACTTTGTATATTCTTCGAAGCAAGGGTATGGAGTCGGGGAACCTAGTAGAAGTTGCAGAAAACCATCAAACAAATGATAATATGTGTTCCATTCCCCAGCCAGGCATACCTATGCTCAGGTAATAAACAACTCAAAATATGGCTGCCAATAAATACACTATGGATCCATGATGATATTGACTAAGGGTATGGCCACCAGTGATATAGTGTGGATCCATACTTGTATGACATGGACTAATCGTAGACACGCAAAATACACAGTGGAGATATGAGATGATAAGACATAACCACATACCAATACAACGTGGATCTATGTGACAACATAAGTATTAGCATGTTCAAATGAATTCCTTCACAGCCTAGGAAAAGAAGATGTCATAATGAATGCTCAACCCAGGGTCTTCGACCCAATCCCAATGTAGTATGAATCTAACCATATGAATAGATGTCTTGATGTCAAATATGGTAGAAACCACTTGATTACCATTTATTGAGGTTAACCGTTAACAAGTGTGAGGGAAATCACCAGTGATGTCAATGACTCCCAAGGTACCCTAATACAATCCAACGAATGTGAATAAATGAGTTGAGATCAAACATTCACAGAATCATCCAATCAAAGGTCAATGATGTAAACCTATTTTCGGAAGTGAGGAGGCCTTTCATTGAGGCATGCAGGTCCCAAGGTACTAACTGGTTTCTAAGTCTAATTTTCAGATGATGTGTTGAATTCAATAGGAAAAGACTCGTCGATGGAGGGCCTTGATGTATCCCCCATTATCAACATGAAACTGACACAAAAAAGTGATGACATATAGTGAATGAACCATATACTGACACAGGTATGGTTGACTCTCAAACCGGATACTTCCCTTGAACCCTAAGGCACCACATGAGACTTGGTAGCATAAACGCAGAGTGGAAAAAAACATGATGCAATGGGTGTTGTGACATTCTTCGGATAACTCAAAGGAGTGGAAAGAATCATAGGATTGGTTCAATGCATAGGTTTAGTGGATTATCCAAGTGTTCAGTGTGAAATTTAAAAACAAATGTCATGTTCAATGGAAACTGCAAGAGTTGTTTACAAAAGTTCTCAAGAAACTTGAACCCACTTCCTTCAATTTTTCCCCCATCTAGATAGATGAGTAACTCTTTTTAATTTAATGAGCTCGAGGAGGATAACACATACTCGATATAACTCAACTTCAATAAGTTCCTCTTCATTTTTTAACGAACTGGAATAAGTAAGGGTTCATTAATGAATTCTTAAGGGCATTGAATGAGTGTTGAGAAGTTTCATCCCATATGAAAGAGGTATATTTTTGCAACAATCTCATAAATCCTTTAGTGATTTTGGCGTAATTGCAAATGAAAGGGCGAAGAATTTTTTCCTTCCCTTACAAACTTTGTAGTTGAGTGAGGTTGTTGGGAGGAGGTAAAGCTAGAATGGCTTTGAATTTTAAGGGATCCACCCTAATCTCGTCTTTGGAGACTACGAAATCAAGAAGGCATCCTGATTCAACAATGAAAATGCATTTGTGGGGGTTCAAATGGACATGGTAAAACTGGAATCAAAGAAATATTGCTCGTAGGTGACCAATGTGGTCTCTTCGACGAGATGAATGAGCGTGAAAGTCATCGAGGTAAGGTTCAACAATATGTTTGATATCGTGGAATGCATGCGACATGGCCTGCTGAAAAGTAGCTCTAGCAATTTTTAAGGCCAAAAGGTAATTTTTGATAAGAGAAAGTACCCCAAGGACAGATGAAGGTTATTTTATGTTGAGAAGTTGGTAGAATTTCAATCTGGTTATATCCATAAAATCCATACTTAAAGGAGAAAATGACGCTTCTGGCACAATTATTGATAATTTGATCGATAAAAGGTGTAGGGTAATTGTCCTTGGGACAATCCTTATTAATATCTTGATAATCAATGCAAACATGAATGGTTACTTTCTTAGAAAGCGGAATGATGTTGGAAACCCATTCATTCAAAGGTATAGGATAAACAAAACCATACTTTAATAATTTTTCGACTTCTGCCTCTATGGTCATGATTTTCTTAGGATTAACTGGGTGAAGTTTTTGTCTTACAAATTTAAATCTTGGGTAATTTTTTATTTCATGCACAATGATTGATGGATAAATCCCTGGAATTTCTTCGTAACTCCAAGTGAAGATGTCACAGATTTCTTTGAACAAGGTGGTATAAGTTTCAACTTCTTCAGCTGAACAATTTGCACCTAGATGAATGGTTTCCACAATACATTCTTAGATTGATAGGTCAAGAGTAATCATAGAAGAGATGTTTCTTGAATTCCCCTCGGAGATGGTATCTTGAGTGAGTATTGGAGATTGGGGACAATCAACAATATTTCTAGGAAAGATAGAGGATAAATATTTCTCAATGTCATCCAAACTCGGAAGAAAGGACGAACAATGGTGGTTGTCATCCCAAGGTGCCTCCTTGATATTAAGCATTTCCATAATAGATTCGTTGGATGGAAAAATATATAGGATGTAATCAAAAGTAGTGGATAGGGACTCTAACAATGATGGTAACGAGTAATTTGTAGATTCCAGTAGATGTTGTTCATCTGGTGACGGAGAGGCTGACTGGATGGCGTTGTATTCAGCCTCTATAGGACTAAGTGGCATGGTATCACCTAGTGCATTGAATTCTAAAGGACTAATCACAATCTAGATATCAAATGATTTGTAGGATTGATGTGACATAGTAAAGATCATATTGATTGATGCGATATGTTGCATAGTGGGATGAAGTGGTGTAGGAAAGGTACCCATAAGCGAAGAGTCTTTTAAAATACCTACTCCAACACTTTTGTAAGTGATCTTGGAATATTCCAGAAAAGGAATGTTGTTGGTTGTAGGAGTGTGAGCGTCATGGGTGAAGTAATATAACTAATCGATGGTCACAACTTTACCTTGATGGGAAAACTGGACACATTGAAACACCGATGAAGTGAAGAAAATCATCGCATAAAACCAACTTCTTCCTAACAACAAGTTGTAATCGAGGGGAGCATAGACTACCTCAACATATACTGAAGCAGTCTTGCCTCCCAATTGAACAACTAAGTACTGTAATATTCCATGAGGACATAATATTCTCCCATCGAATGCTCGTAACATAGTAGGGGATTGGTTCATACCAAACGATTTCAACCCTTTCCAACAATCCAACGACATGACACATGTGGAATCTCCCTCATCCAATATCGTGCGATGAATATGTTGATTGTGGACAATAACATCGAACTGGAAAGAAAGTTGGTGAGAGAGTTGTGATTTAAAACTATCAAGGTTAAACATGATATTATTAGATCACTCGGGATCTATCTCTCCAATGGTTGCCAAGAGAGTCCTACGTTGACTAGGTAAATGTTGTAGAACTTCGAGAGATGACATAGCACACGGTGCTTGGGACAAATGTTCAATGATGTTGTAATTTTGAGTAGCACGTGAATTAGGATTAAAAGCCAAATTTCGAATTGTGCTTTTGGGTGGACGTAAGATAGAGTCAAAGTTAGGTTTCTCAATCTGGAGTGGCCTAGATGGAGGACTAATGATGGTGGATGGTGGATCTCTTAGTACCATTATTTACTTTTTCCTTATCAGGTTTAGTCGGAGGGGTGTCATATGTCGTAGTACGAGTGGTCAAATATATCCCATTAAACATGTAAAGGTGTGCACTCGATGAATCTTCCTCAATAGGAGGATGATTTGGATTTCCTCCCATCGAAGGTACAGGATCTTGCCCAACCAGTGACTATTTCTATGGAAAAATTTGTGTCAACATAGCAGGCTGGGAATTTCCTTTAAAAAGTTTTGCAACTTCATCGTGATGAGGAAAATCTCATGTGTAGTGATCGTCACCAGAAATGAGACACAAAAATTTTGGTTTTCACTGTGGTTGTTTCTTAGTAGCAGGTGGTTGAGTTTGTGTTTTCAGATTTTCATTTTTATTATTGTTTTTCTTTGGTTTATTCTTCATTTTCTTCTTCCCCCCTGACTGTTGCAGAGAATCATATTGAACTACATTCACCTCATATATTTGAGTTAGGGTGGAGGTGGATGAGAGTGAAGTTGATCCCATAGTGGGTGAAATAGATGAGCGATTAGTTGTGCCTATTGACGATGAGATGGATTGGGTTTTGATGGAACCGATAAATCCATCTGCGTGATCTGTGGAGGATGGTTTTGATGGATCGGTTGACATACGAGGAGCATTTAGAATCAATTCATATAAAGTACCAGATTGGGAATAAACCAAGTCCAGATACTGGGCATGAGAAATGGCTTCCTCTTCGATAATGACACCACCCATGACTACGTCATGAGAAATCGGAGGTAAAAGATATTTAGTGAACCATTTAGCCAGTAATTGGTCAGGAATGGTTGATTTGATCAAACATCTTTGTATTCTCCTCTCATGAATATGATCAGAGATATTCACGGAGTTGGTTTAATGAAGGGAGGTCAAGATTTTTGTACTAGTCTCATAGTGGATGGGTAATTGAAAGTGCATGAAAAAAGCCATGGCAAGGAAATTAAAATCTTGAAAAGTGTCACGTTGTAGCTCAATGTACCATTTGGTTGTTGAACCCGTAAGTGTACACTGGAAAAGACTTAATCGGATAGAATCATCCATTATTGATTTTGATGAACACCATAGATGAAAATTCATAATGTGGTTATTAGGGTCTTCACCAGGTTTACCATCAAATTTTGGGATATCGGAAGGTAGTTTAGCAGGAATAACTAGCCAGAAAGGAGAATGTAATATGGGATCATTTTTCAATCTCGATAGATCTGGTATATCTAGATTGGCTAAGCACAGTAGTTGTCGATTGACCTGAGGGTGATACTGGTGTGGCATGGGGACAACAGTAGGGTCGTAAACTAGTTGAGGTGGATATTTGTAGCCAGCAGGCCCTCCCATGTACGGTTGTTGTTGGCCAGCAAAGGTAGGATTTATCTGTTGAGGAACATTCATGAAAGGAGAAGGGAAACCCATTTTTACTTGGGGAGGATAACCAGTGTAACCCACAAGATGATAGTTCTCTTGGTTAGCTTGAGGTGGATAACCATTCTTCCCTTGAGGAGGGTAAGGATTTGGCCCTTGGGGAGGATAATATTGTCGACCTTGAGGACCCCAAGCGGGATTCGGGACCCCCGGGAAAGGTTGTCCAAAGTGTAATCTAGAAGGATTGGGATTCGATATTCCTCCTTGTGGGTTGGGGTTTTATGGACCTCCCTGATATGGTTGATGAAACGTACCTCCTTGGGGTGGTACCCAGGATTGCGGGGGGTTTCCTGTGAAAGAAGGTTGTCCCCTTTCCATGAGTTGGGTAACAACTGGGGTTTGATCGATGAAAGTGGGTTTCCCCCTAGTCAACACTGGTGTGTGGAAGGATGGTTTCCCTCGGTGGGGATGTGTCCACCAAAGGGGGGTGACCCCCTAGTCGATATTTGTCCCATAGTTGGGTTTTGTTGGGTTGTATGGTTTTTCATTCTATTATGTGAATTTGTCCCCACATGATTTTGCAAAGTGTAAGGAGTTGTGGGTTGAATAGGTATAGTAGGATTAAAATTCAAGGTACTTTACACATGAATAGGTAACATGATTCATGTGTCACTTTGAACTTGTATTGAGTTTGTATCACTATTGACTATTTGTTCAATGGGACAGTCAATAGTCTAACCTGACAGTCCTACCTCGGCACTGGTGGAGGTAGGAGGGCCAAAAGGTGGCCAACTAAAATTAAATTTCTCATAAAGGTCACATCTTGATAGAGTTATCCATATAGAACGAATGGGAGTTTGTTGTGGATTTACTATTTCAGTAGAAAGGATAGGGTCATGTATTCGTCATTAAAATTTGGTTTTATCGGTTCCACATCCAACCAATTATATGGCCTTGACGGTAAGTGAGGGAAATATTCTACTATAACATTACATGAGGAATCCAATCGGACAAGAATTGGATCAAGAGGTACTTGCAAAGAGGGGTCCATATAAAGGGCGCCTTCCTCAACCGTAACCAAGGCTCTCTCGGGATTTGCTAGCAAAGGAGTAGCATCACTCCCAATGTCTGAATGGTTATCAACCTCTTCACAGTAAGTGTCTTCGGGTGAGTTAGAAGGTAAGGGTTTGTAGCCTTCTGTAGGAAACCCTTTCATCCTCCATGATCTGCGAATACCTTTATCGTCTACATTCTCAGTTTTGAAAGACAATAAAGTAAACAAAAATCACTCACAAAAAAATCTAGAAAACCAACAAGAAAAAAATGCCTTCTCTCAATGAACGTGCTAGTTGGTGATGAAATCCAACATCGCGTGATCAAAGTGAGAAGGGGATAGGATATGAGAGGGTGGATCAGTTATGTTGGTGACCTGCTTAATGAAATTACACCTTGATGCAAGCTTCCTCACAATTTTACCCGTGGGTTACCCTCCAAGGAGCCCGAGTGAGTTTGACCATTGTTTGTTCCAGGTATAGTGATGAATTCCCTTCACCATCATCTCGTGTAAGGACCCTAATTATTGTGGCTACTAAGGATACCAACTCACAGTCATTCGTTGGGTGGGTATAGTCGACAATCGATTCTGAATGTATGGGAAGGATATCAAGTCTGAAATCCTTCAAGAGAACTTAGGACAAGTGGACCGGTAAATTCAAGAGGGATCCAAACAGATTTAGAATTCATGAATCTTCGAGACCAAATGTAGACAAATTAACCTCAATAAGAACCCCCAATATACGATCTGACTACTATGAATAGTTAAGCCTCAGAGGGATAATCTGCATTTCTCTCTCGAACGTGACCTCGTACGTAACCCCTATGCGATTGGGAGATCCTAGCTATTCTTATATGAAAATTGGATTTACTCTCCCTATCGCAAGATTATGAGTTTGTATTGAATGCTTTGGAGAGTTATTCTCACATCCCATTCCAAAGATATAGTCCTAGTCTATTGTTGGTGTAAATATCTTAAAAATAAAAAAATTCTAGATTGATTTTAATTAGCGTTGATTTTAGTGGTTGTTCGTTACACAAAGGTGAATGATAGTGAAATTGATGATGTTTGATAATCGACTCCAAGAAAGATAAAAAGAATGAGATGAAAATTTTCTTTTCAATGAACTTCTAACTATGGGAAGGAGAAGATTTTCTTTTTCATTCACTAACAAGCACTTAAGAATGCAAAAATTTCATAAAATTCCATTCTCAACAAGAATCCAAACAATTGTCGAATTGTAAACTAAACCTTTCCAAAATCCGAAAACCAATGCAAAAAGTATTCCTTTGTTTGATTGTAAATGTAAATTGAATAATTCATCCAATTCTTCTTGTTTTCACTAATAATGAAAAATGACTTCACTACGGCGACTTGAAAAGAGGAAGCAAAAGCATACAAACAAAAACACTCTCACCAGTTGATAAGAGACTAAAGAAGAAACACTGTCTACTCAAAGAAAATCACCAAAGAAACAAAGAATCACACTTAAAAATCTTTCAAAAATGAGTAAGGGATCAAATACCAAGTAAATAGTACTGAGATCAATGACATTCCTTATAACAACCTCCAATCAATCAGATGAACGAAAAGAACAGCAAAAATAACCCAAGTTTGAGGAAAGACGGTCATTTTTGTGATAAGGAAAGACAACACAAAACCCAATCAAGACTAAAAGAGTGAAAAGAAGCAAGTTGTAATTCAAACAAAAGACAATATCTGATAGAATAGGATCTGAGTCAAAGAAAAAGACCCAAGAACTATACCCAACAAACAGATAGTCAACAATTTACCAAGGAAAGAAAAATTGGTGCTCTAGTATTAATAGCACCAGAGAACTACAATCCTACTCTTGGGGAGTGTTGATTAAGCTATAGAAACTCTGACTTAAACTAGAGAGGGCACTAGTTCTGAGAAAATTTTTGGAAAAACCCAGAAAATTCAAAAAATCAAGAAAATTCAATCAGAGACTTCATAAGACGACTTTAGAAAAGATGAAAGATGTATGGATAGATCAAATCAAAAAATGGGATCTGAAGATAGGAAAAAGGCAAGGACAAACCAAGGAAAGAACCAAAACTGAATTCTTTGATCCCTAGTGGAATCGTCAATTTTTGTTATGGAATAATTCCCCTGTAGACAGGTGAATTCTCCCTTGGATTCTAGACCCTTAATACCAAGACAAAAAAACACAAATGCACACTAATATCCCTTTGAATTCAGTTTAACTAATCTGAAAGAGAAAGAGATAGAAGAAAGTATGATGCACCTTATTTTTTAGTTCATCCTCTCTGCTCTCAATCTAAGCTTGATCTGCAAACTCTTCAACACAACTTGATACTTGTAATACAATGGACAACAAGGAGAGATGAATAACTGCTACTCTATAAGATTAGATTAAATAAATTTATCCACCAAGATCGACAAACGCATGAAAGAATACACAATATTGAAGGGAAAAAACCAATTATATTGATGAGAACTATGAAGAGATACTTACAATCATGGATGGTGTTGCAGCAACCTCCCCAAGCCCTCCTTGTCCAACCCCTTTCTCGAAGTATCTACGATCAGAATGACAATGATTTTGTTGATTATTTTCCTCCTTGTTCACCATGAGAATTCCTCCATTTATAGGCTTTGGGAGGCCCAACCACCTTGGTTATATTTGGGATTAGTTGAGGATATGACTCCATCAGTTGTGGTATCTCCCTTAGATGCAGCCTAAATGTTAGATTTGAACCAAACCAACTTGAATAATCCCTAGTTGTCCTTAGAGAAAAATGGATTTATTCCCAAAATTTTCTCAACCAATCGATGATCCTTTACAACGGGAAATAGAGTGCTACAACGCTCCCTTCTAGATAGACAAAGAGCACTAGCGCTCCCTTCATATGAGAAAGGGATCGTTGATCTTTCAAAAATTGTCAAGATGACCAATTTTCATAGAAAAACACTTTGTTTCGTCTGTCATATGATGGGGATTTTTCTTATAGCATGTTTTAGGGGTCATATCAAGTGTTCTCATGTTGTCATTTGCGATGTGGCACTTACGTGACGAAAATGTGATATTTATAACACTTGCGACAAAAGTGCGACACTTACGACACTTACAACAATGAGATTGTGACATTATCGAAGTGAGGAATTTTGATGTGTAACAAGAGGGACCTCCATTAAAATGCAATTTGTACAGCAGTGATACCCATATACACCCATTATAAACTTCGGAAAGAAAACACATTCTATAAGCAAATCTAAGATCCAACATCATGATTTTATTTGGAGTGGAGCTACAGTTCATGAATGGAGAGGTAAGAGCCAACATACATGTAAGGAGAATTGCAGAAAACTAACAAGCACCACTATTCTTCCCAAGGCCGAGCAATACAGAGGCAACACCAGCCAAAGAAACCAACACAAATGTGAACCAAGTGAGGGTGGAAACCTCAAGGTAGGGTTAGAGTGGCGTTCAGTAATTTCACATTGTTTCTCACATTAATTTCCATCAACTAGAGCCAAGTACGAGCACACCCAATCCTTCCAACACAGAGTCCACTATGTTTGCCACAAAAAATTTCAATCCAAAAATTAAATTAAAATAAAAAATATTAACGTATACTCAACACTTAGCACCAAAACGTGTTATGTCCGACATTCTTTGCTAGTGAAGGATTTCCATCTTATAAAACTTATCCATTGTCCACAATAATAACGAGTATACCATAAGTGCAATACACCATAACTATATGTGGCTCGTGCTTGAGGTTTGAACAAAAAGTCAAAATATGTGTAACAAGAATAAACCAAGATGCTTAATAAAACTAACATTTTCCCCTTTTCCTTTCTTTTTTAAATTAAATTGCCAACACACCCATCATTAGTCCATTTCACATGGAAAGTTGTTTCGAATTTCTTTGTTTATTCCCAAACTGTAGAATCAATTTTGCAAGGTAGTCTTGAGAGTAAATCAAATAAAAGTGTCTTTCATCATCATTCACATAATAGGGTCCCACCTATTTAGTATATTATTAAAAGATATAAGTAGTAAGGCATTGCAACCCATTTGCAGGCATGGATTCCATGTTGCACTTTTGGGCGTCAATAGTGTGCATGAAATTAATAAAAAGATTTTTAAAATAGAAATAAATAATAACTTGAGAGAATAGGTATATACATAGAATAGTATTTTAATTCAATATACCACTAAGTCTAACTAAAAGAAGACTCATAATCCAACTCTAACTAATATCTAGTTAGGAGACACTCATTAAATGAGAATTTGGAGAACAAAGGGACAACTAAGAGTGAAAATAGGAACACATTGGGGAATGTGAGGGAAATTGGTTTTTTAAATAAAATAAAAATGGTAATTACTTGTGAAACTTGGGGAGAGTGTGACAAGTGTGTGGGTGAATAATCATAATTAATTTAATCTAAAAAGTTAATTATTTGTGCATGAGGACATGTCACTGAGGAAATTTCTATAAAACAATTGGTGTAGAAGGGAAATGGATCTCACTTTTTCATGGTATTGTTATGCTGCGAAAATTTGGTTGGACTGTGTTTTACTTGTGAGAGTTGGGATTTTAAGCTTTAATACGAGTGGAAGCTCTTCCTTGCTAGGCAAGCTTGAGAGCTATTGTTTCTCTAGTTTTTGTTCTTGGCCCCTTTTTAGCTCAGGGGTCTAAGGGGGAAGAAGAGTACCCCTAGCATTGGTTGGGAGTTACTAGTGAAGTTGTTTTGTTAGCAAGCAAGAAGGCACGAAGAAAAGTATTACAATTTTTTTCTAAATCAAAGACCACCTTATACACTATCAAATTTAGGCCATGGTATTGAATGTTTTATTCATTTGGTATTAGATGTTAAGTTGTATATTTTGTACATAAAAAGAGTATCTTATTTTGAATTAAAAAGCGTTTATATGGAGAGCGGTTGAACATGGATGAGATAATTATTATCGATTGCATAAACAGGGTTTGAATTGAATCGTTTTAAGTGGAACCCTCTCTCGGAGGGACATCCTTCAGGACCAACGCATTGATTTAACAATTGTCATCGATGATCGAGATCTCGGTGCGGCTTGTGGCAGTTGAGGATTGTTATCAGCCTTAAGGTGGAACCATTCTTTTAAAATTGTCTTTGTGACCTAGGAATGAGAGGATTCTTCTAATAGTTTCTTCAATGAGAACAACACATTCTCTTGCACTTACAGATTTCCTTTTTGCAAAAAAAAATCGAGCCAAACCTTTTTCTTCACAAACATTGAAGAACTCTAGTCTCTTCCATGTTAACAGTTACTCTCTTCCATGTTAACAGTTACTCTCACCTAATGATAGTCCATTGATTGGTACGACTCCAATTTCACAACATTCATTCCATAGCTTCTTTTCACAACATTCATTCCATAGCTTCTGGTGAGAAGAGACGCTATCAACCTGCAAGCATTGATAAGTGAATCTAGCTGGAATTATTAGTGGCAACTCGGACTAACGATCGTTAAGACTTAGCTCATCACCTTGGGTAAGTAAGGACCATTAATAATTTTGGATGCGATATGACTCTTAGCGTTTTTAACGAGATCTGCATACTTCTTAAAATTTTGTTTAATAAACAAACTATTGTTAGCCCGGTTTACACAATACCTAAAGATTTCCTTATTTATGAATTTATGATACACCTCAAGATTATTGTTTATACAACAATTCACCTCCACTCCATAATCGAATTAATGATAATGTGTAAATAAGAATCGTTTTTTTTAAGTGATTTTAGTATGTTCTGTGTTGTTAAGGGATGTTATCGAGGAATAATGAAATAGAGAATTGAGGTGTAATGGTAAAGGGTTCATGGAAACTAGAATTGAAAAAGAAAGGAATAGAAGTATCTTTACTTATCCTTTCTTTTATTAATAATAAATAGTATTTCTTTTATTAATAATAAATAGTTAGTAATACAATAAAGGTAAACATAAGTTGGTTCCCACTAGTTACCATTGAATCCTAGAACATAGGAATTGGATCTCGACTTGTAAGTAGAGAATAGACATTTATAATAATTATAATTATTATATATATAAATATAAGTATATAAAATCAATATAAATTTTGTTCTTAATAATTGCTCTTTCAAATTTGGACTTGAAATTATGGACTTTTAGTTAAGTGTTGAAATTATGGACTTTTAGTTAAGTGATAAGTACTCAGTATAAATGTTATAATTATTAGAGTGATTAATGAAAAACTTTAGATAGATAAATTGTTACCCTACTAAATCATTTAGTTGTTATGAATGGAATTTCACATTTTATGTTAAAAATGATGCAGGATGTATTCACTTGTAGAGGGTAAGGATATACATTCTTTATAGGTTGATTTAATTAAATTGTTATGTTGATGTGAAATTAATGTGTAAGTCGTGCTTCAGGTATCTAATTTGTTGAAATTTGAATTCTGAAAAGAATAATATCTTGACAGTATATATATCTTTTATCGATACTTCTTCCTTATAGATCTATAGATTATAATGTTAGTTAATGCATAACGGAATGAATTTAACATGTTAAATAATTATAGAAAACAAAACTTATGGGTTGAATATGATTGTATTGATGTATGGAAAAGTAGTAACTTACACCTTTTGAGCCTTGAAGAATTGATGATTAATTATTGATGTTGATCTTAGTCTTGAACTTTGATATAGGATGGAAATTATGGAATTAGATACCTCCTCGTTCCTCAGAATAGTCACCAGTCCTGAGACTTTAAATGGTCAAAATCAATCGGATGAATCCTAGACTTGAGCCTTGATTATGTGTCTTGGAGGTCCTAACCTTGCAAGGTAGGTTGGGTGGGGTAGATATATTTTATCATCTTTTTGTGATATGGTTTATCTATGAATAACAATGATCTGGTATCAATCTTATTTTCCAAAGAAATAGTTGAGTATGGAATGTGTAAAAAATATTCATGTATGATATTGTCGCATATCACTTGTCCTAACTGTGGTTTCAAAAAAAAAAAATCATTATTGTACACACTTACATTTATGTTTTAACGAAGGGTTCATTACATATGGTATCAGAGCAGGTTCATCCCTTCGACAAGGGACTTATCACGCCTTCCACTTTGTTAAAGTAAATGATTAATGATGTATCACTAATTAATTTTGAAATTTTCCATGTAGGTAATCATGGTTGGAGGATGCAGGGAAAGTAGACGTTGTGGTTCAGGAGGAAGAGGTATGCCTCCTCCGATGGTATCTAGACCAGAGGGGTCTAACCCCCAGGGAGATGAGAACACTATTGAGTAGGAGCAGGTTTTTGTGGGAGATGTGGTAGGTATGATGAGATCCTTCCAAAGGATGTCAGAGGCATCGATCAACTACCTGGATCGAGATGAGGGCAGAGCGTATGTGCCCAATGAGGGTTCACAATACACTACAGTTGGTAGTAGTAGTATACATAGAGAACTTGAGAAAGTGAAGTTTCTCGAGTTCTGGGGTTCCACGGATAGCTTAGTTGCTAAGGCATGGTTGGAGAACATGTTGATGTGCTTCACACGTCATGATTACACTTCCAACATGAAATTCTACATGGCAGTATTTCAACTAAAAGGGAGTACTTTACTTTTGTGGAAGACACTTCTACCTCAACTAAACATGGTCATGGAAGACGTGTCATGGGAATTGTTCGAGGAACGATTCTGGTAGAGTTACTTATCCAATGAATTCATTGAGCATCATCTTAATGATTTCAAAGCCTTATGACAGGGTAGTCATTCAATGTCATAGTATGAGGACAGGTTCATGGAGTTACTTAGGTATGCTCCACATATGAACACGGAGAAGTTAAAGGTCAACAAGTTTGTGTTCGGCCTTAAATTCAACATTTGTGTGAAGGTGAGGATATCAATGCCTCATACATTGCATGATGCAGTTCAGATGTCCCTCATAGCTGAGGAAGAGCTGAGCGGTGGGGGTCAAAGAAGGAATACTTCTAGACCAACTGGACAGACGACATCATGAGCACAGCAGCATCAGAAACCAACCAGATAGACTTTTGGCCATTGAGATACGCCTAGAGGACCTATGTTCTCGACACCGAGATGACAAACTCCTCAACAAATGAATCCTTATAGAGCACCATAGTAGCAACAAAATCAACCTCAATTTAGGTATGTTTAGTAGAAAAGACCAAGATCACATACTTCTAGGACAACATCATCTACTTCGGGGACCAAGAGCACTAGACCGAAGATTGTATGTTGGAGATGTGGAGAGCCACATTACTAGCGATATTGTCTGATTGAGAAGGCCAGAGCGATCAGATAATTTGGACCCACTACTGTTAGATATTTGGGCAAGGCCCACAGGATACATGCAGTGGTGAACAACTGTTAGGCCGAGCACTAGTCTGTTGTACTCTAGACATCAAGTACGATCCTAGATCAAACTTTTAGTATTTTGGTAGATCCAAGTGATACAAAGAGTTCTATTTCGAGTGCAATGCTAAAGAGAATTAAGGTAAAGGCAGTCGATAAGGATGAGTTTAGATACGTAGAAATGGCATCGGGTGCTAAATACAAGGTTGGCAGGAAGGTTATGGACTGTACAAATTGGGTGAATTTGTAGCAAAGGCCAACCTATACATCAAGATCTTAGGATCTTATGACATAATGATAGGTATGGACTGGTTGGAATCGCATGATGCGATACTTAACTGTAAGACGAAATGGTTAAGTTTGACAAATGATTTGGTACAAAGTAGAGTAATTGTAGAAAGAAACTAGGGAGTGTCCTTGAGGTTTATTTCTTCCCTACAGCTACAGAAGAGTATGCGCAAGGGATGTAAGCTATATGCAATCTTAGCACTAAATGAAAAGGGAGAGGAGGAATGATTAGAAAACCTTCATGTAGTATCAGAGTTTGCAGAGGTGTTTCCAGAAGAGTTACCAGGTTTACTTCATAAAAGACAGTTGGAGTTTACAATAAACTTGAAACCTGGAACTGAACCGATAGTGAGAACGCCATATTGGATTTCAATGCCTAAATTGCAGGAGTTGCAAATGAAATTGAAGGAATTGTTGGACTTGGGACTTATACATCCAAGTGTGTCGCCTTGGGGTGTGCCAATTATTTTCATGAGAAAGAAGGATGGATTATGGAGACTTTGTATTGACTATAATCAATTGAATAAAGAAACGATCAAGAACCAATATCCATTGCCAAGAATAGATGATTTATTTGATCAGATGAAGGGAGCAACGGTTTTTTTGAAGATTGACTTGAGATCGGGGTATCATCAATTACGAATTAAGGAGTAAGATATCCCTAAGAGCACATTTAAGATGAGATTTAGACACTATGAGTTTATAGTTTTACCATTTGGTTTGATGAACGCCTCGAGGGTATTCACGGGGTTTGATGAATGGAGTGTTTTGTGAATACTTGGACAAGTTTGTTCAAGTATTTATTGATGACATACTGATTTATTCTCGGAAGAAATAAGAGCATGGAGAACACTTGAAATTGGTCCTACATTGTCTAAGAGAAAACAAATTGTATGGGAAGCTATCGAAAAAAAAAATTTACCAATCAAAGATTCATTATTTGGGACATACCATATCTGGAGAAGGTATCATTGTGGATCCAACAAAGGTAGACGATATTATGGAATGGCTAGTATTGATAACCGTACAGGAAGTATGTAGCTTTATGGGTTTAGCAGGATATTATTGAATATTTGTCGAAGGTTTTTCGAAGATATCAAATCCAATCACGAAATTGCAGAAGAAAAAAAATAAGTTCGTATGGACTGAGTATGCGTGGAAGCATTTCAAAAGATCAAAGAGTTGTTAAGGACCACACCAATACTGAAATTATTGGTATGCATGGGCTCATCCAAGGAAGGTTTAGGCGGAGTTTTGATGCAATACGGTTGAGTAATTGCTTACATTTCAAGGAAGTTGAGAAGGCATGAGGAAAACTATGCAATGCACGAATTGGAGTTATTAGCAATTGTATATGCCTTGAGATTATGGAGACATTATCTGATTGGACAAAAAAATGAATTAAAGACAGATCACTGTGGATTGCATCATATATTTAATCAGAGTGACTTGAACGTGTGACAGAGGCATTGGTCATAATTACTTAGTGAATACGAATTTGAGATTACTTACATTAAAGGAACAATGAGAAGAGTGGCAGATGTGTTGAGTCAGAGACCAGGCATATTCTCAGTAATACCTCTTAAGACGAATCTATGAGAAAATATTCTATCTCTACAGATTGACGATGATTGGTACAAGGAATTTAAGGCTAATATCAGAGAAGATACCATGATGGTACCGAAGTTTGAAGGTTATTATATGGACAATGATAGATTGTTGAGATATAACGATAGAATCTATGTACCTCCTAACGATGAATTAAGAAGTTCGATCTTAAACAAATCACATCGAGGAGTTTACATGGCTCATCCAGGAGTCACAAAGATGAAGGCAAACCTTAATCCTTTACTCTTCTGGAAGGGAGTGAAGAAAGACATAGTGAGTTACATGGCAAGATGTCTAGAATGTCGACAAGTGAAGGATGAACATAGATATCCAGCAGGACTATTACAGCCACATGTTATTCCTGAATCGAAATGGGAAGTCATTTCGATGGAATTTATTGTTGGATTTCCACTAACGGAAAGGATACATGATTCAATTTTTGTGGTAGTTGACACTCTGATGAAGAGTGCACACTTTATTTGAGTGTGTATAATGTATCAGACCCCAGATATAGCTAGATTATTTGACAGTGATATTTAGAGGTTACACGGTGTACCAAGAAGGATCATATTCAATCAAGGATCGGTGTTTATAAGACAGTTTTGGACCTATTTCCAAGAGGCCTTGGGCATGCAACTGAATTTTAGTACATCATATCACCTAGAAACAGAGGAAAAAATAGAAAGACCAAACCATATTTTCTAGGATATGTTGCGTATGTATGTAATGGATCAACAAAAACGTTGGGAGGACTTCTTACCATTGGTAGATTTTTCGTAAAACAACAGTTAGCAGAGTATAATTAAGATGGCATCGTTTGAGTTTCTTTACGGGCGACCGTGTCGGACATCGTTGAGTTGGGATCGACTTGAGGATAGGGTCCTGGTAGGGCCAGAAGTAATCCAAGAAATGGAAGAACAAATGCAATCGATAATACATAGGATTAAAGAAGCGCGAGATCGGCAGAAGATTTATGCAAATGCGCATCACGTTGACCGCAATAATGAGGTTGGTGCCAAGTTTTATAGTGGGTAAAACCGCACAAGAGTTTGATCAAGTTTGGGAAGGGTGTTAAACTCTCTCCTAGTTATGTGGGACCTTTCAAGGTTGTGGAAAGGAAAGGACACGTGGCTTATCGGCTAGCCTTGCCTGATTATTTGAGGCGTATGCAGGATGTATTTCATGTATCTGTTTTACGACATTATATTAGTGATATGTCACGTGTTATTGACATGATTTATTTGTAGGTGTCAGACAGGGGTTCTCTCATGGAAGAGATAATCAACATTATGGACCATCGCATTTGATAGCTACGACGTCGAATAGTTGATCAGGTCAAGGTCCAGTGGGACAACTATAGTCCACACTCGGCTACTTGGGAGGATGCATATGATATGTGTCAACGGTTTCCTTACTTGTTTGATATATTAGACATATATATCTATGTCAAATACATTTATTTACTTGCATTTATATACTGTAAAAAATTCGGGACGAAGTTTAAAACAAGAGGGGGTGTGTGTAACATCTCATTTTATTGAGCACACTTTTATTGACTTATTCTTTGAGGACACTTGTGTGCAAGTGATCCAGTTATGGTACATTATGATTTCATTTCGATTATGAGTTATATATGATGATGATGATGTATTGTGACTTATTTTTATTTTGATGTATATGTATTGGTAGATACTATTCACGAATTTTCCTGAGTGTGCAGGACACATGATAGGTTATGGATGTTGATGGCATCAATGGATTTCCTTGGACTCTAGATTGAGTCAGGGAGTGGATTGTATTTTTTTAAGTATTTCATTTTACGCACATGTGACATGATTGATTACAGTATGATTTATGTATATGGATTATTGACACTGTTTTTGTCAGTGGATACAGGTTTGACAATGCTTGCTAATTCAATTCACATAAAGATTAAAGGGGCCATGCACAGAAACCAAAAATTTGGGGGAGAGGTGTGGCAACATCCCTGTCATAGCCTACTAGCACTCCCGCCATGGTATGAACTATAGGTTAATGATTACCTATTTCGAGGGTACACGATGTTGTGATGGCGGACTAAGACAATTGCTCATGAAGATTTCTAAGGGGCGTGCAATAAGGAGGAATACGTATTCCTTAGAATCCATTAGTCTCTCAAAAGGTCCACCGAATGGAGTGTTGACTCCAAGGGTTGGACAAACTTCCAAAACCAGTCAAAGGAAAGTGGCACCCTTCGAGCAAGGAGGTGCGTCTTGAAGGACATGTCACGTAATTAAAAAAAAAATGAGTCAATAAATGTAGGTGGCCTAGAAAACATTGAAATGGTTAGACCTTGTTAGATAAAATAATAAATAAAATAGTAAATTATTAATTATAAATCCTAACAAAAGTCTAAGCCTAAGTCTAAGTCTAAAATTTAAATAAATGACTAAATGAACTATGACACAAGTTAAAACATTTGAGATAAATTCAAACTCTAGAAAAATGGGGAATAAAATTTAAAGGGTGGACAAAATGCACATGTATGCATGAAATTAACAAAAAATATTTTTAAAATAGAAATAAATAATAACTTGAGAGAATAGGTATATAAATAAAATAGTATTTTAATTCAAGCTACCACTAAGTCTAACTAAAATAAGACTCATAATCCAACTCTAACTAATATCTAGTTAGGAGACACTCATTAAATGAGAATTTGGGGAACAAAGGGAAAACTAAGAGCGAAAATAGGAACACATTGGGGAATTTGAGGGAAATTGGTTTTTTAAATAAAATAAAAATGGTAATTACTTATGCAACTTGGGGAGAGTGTGACAAGTGGGTGGGTGAATAATCATAATTATTTTAATCTAAAAAGTTAATTATTTGTGCATGAGGATATGTGTTAGTGAGGAAATTTCTATAAAACAATTTGTGTAGAAGGGAAATGGATCTGACCTTTTCATGGTATTGTTATGCTACAAAAATTTGGTTCCACTGTGTTTTACTTGTGAGAGTTAGGATTTCAAGCTTGAACAAGAGTGGAAGTTATTCCTTGCGAGACAGGCTTGAGAGATTATGTTTCTCTGGTTTTTGTGCTTGGCCCCTTTGTGGCTCAGGAAGCTAAGGGGGAAGAAAAGTACCCCTAGCATTGGCTGGAAAGTAGCGTTGAAGTCGTTTTATTAGCAAGCAAGAAGGGACGAAGGGACGTAGTGCATATTTTTTCCAAGTCAAAGAAAACCTTATACACCGTAAAATTTAGGCCATGGTATGGGATGTTATATTCATTTGGTATTACATTTTAAGTTGTATATTTTGTACATAAAAAGAGTATCTTATTTTGAATCAAAAAGCATTTATTTATTATAATTTCAGTTAGACTATGTAATACATGAATGCTTGACTAGAAAAATGATCAATAAGCACAATTTTAAGTTAAGTGTGTTGTGTCTTGTGCAATCCAATGCCCCGAGGATCTGTGGTTACTGAACCTGTTCTTGACTATCTCTCCTTAATGGTTGGTCAATTCTAAATATATCGATGTTGTATACTACATAATACGTGGGATTAATCGTGATTTATGAACTTAGAATGACGACATAATGTAAGGAAATACTCATGTGATTATATTAGATCGATTAGTTTTATAACTTCGAAATTTATTTCTGCTAATTGTTTTGGATCGATTATTTTTATGACTTGGGAATTTTTTCTGCTGCATGATATTTCAAGTTACTCTTTCCGGGTTCAGCGGTAAACTTGCCCAAAATTGAAGTATTTCTTGGATTGAAGCCTTTCGGATCTAAAAGATCTCCCTTAGTGGAGATACCTTTAGGTTGTTAGTTCAGCCCAATTCGCGTCGATCGCTGGAATAATTGAGTTGTCTTGCTCTTCTAGATTGCAATTTGGAATTAATTTTTATGATCTTGAGGTGTATCATAAATCGAATTAATGATAATGTGTAAATAAGAATCATTTTTTTAAGATGATTTTAGTATGTTCTATGTTGTTAAGGAATGTTATCCAGGCATAAAATAGAGAATTGAGGTGTAATGGTAAAGGGTTGTTGGAAACTAGAATTGAAAAAGAAAGGAAAAAAAAATTCTTTACTTGATCCTTTCTTTTATTAATAATAAAAGATTAGTAATACAATAAAAGTAAACATAAGTTGGATCCCACTAGTTACCATTGGATTTTAGAACATAGGAATTGGATCTTGACTTGTAAGTAGACAATAGACATGTATAATAATTATAATTATTATATATAGAAATAGGTATATAAAATTAATATAAATTATGATCTTAAGAATTCCTCTATAAGATTTGGACTTGAAATTATGGATTTTTAGTTAAATGATGAGTACTCAATATAAATGTCATAATTATTAGAGTGATTCTTTAATGCAAGCCTTTGGATAGATAAATTGTTACCCTACTAAATCATTTAGTTGTTATGAATTGAATTTCGCATTCTATGTTAAAAATGGTGCAGGATGTGTTCACTTGTAGAGGGTAAGGATATACATTCTTTATAGGTTGATTTAATTAAATTGTTATGTTGATGTGAAATTAATGGGTAAGTTGTGCTTAAGGTATCTAATTTGTTGAAAGTTGAATTGTGAAAAGAATAATATCTTGACAGTATATAAATATTTTATCGATACTTCTTCCTTATATATCTATAGATTATAATGTTAGTTAATGTAGAACAGAATGACTTTAACTTGTTAAATCATTACAGAAAACAAAACTTATGGGTTGAAGACGATTGCAATGATGTATGGAAAAGTAGTAAGTTACATCTTTTGAGCCTTGAAGAATTGATGATTAATTATTGGCATTGATCTTAGTCTTGAACTTCGATATAGGATGGGAATTATAGGATTAGATACCTCCTCAATCCTTAGAACAGTCGTTAGTCCTGAGACTTTAAATGGTCAAAATAAATCAGATGAATCTTGGACTTGAGCATTGATTATGTGTCCTGCAAGTCCTAACCTTGCAGGGTAGGTTGGGAAGGGTAGATATATTTTATCATCTTTTTATGATATGGTTGATATATGAATAACAATGATGTGGTATCAATCTTATTGTGCAAAGAAATATTTGAGTATAGAATGTGTAAAAAAAAATTGATGTATGATATTGTCACATATCACTTGTCCTAAATGTGGTATCAAAAAAAAAAAATCACTATTGCACACACTTACATTTATGTTTTAACGAAGGGGTCAATACATGGGCAGACTGAAAGAACTAACCAAATATTAGAGGATATGCTTAGAATGTATGTAATGGATAGACCTAACAAATGGGAGGAATATTTACATTTGGTATTGTTACACGTCAAAATTACTCACTTCAATAGTGTCGCAAGTGTCGTCATTACAAGTGTCGCAAGTGTCGCATTTTGCTCACAAGGTCGCAAGTGTCGCATGTTGCTCACAAGTGTCGCAAGTGTCAAAGAAAGCATGCTGCCATGATGCCTGTGTCATGCCTATAACGACATGAGAAGGACACTTGAAACACCTCAAACATTTGATTTGGAAGAGGAGAAATGAGTCAGCAGACTTGCAAACCTTTTGCCATCTGAAAGCACCTCAAAAATTGAACTTTTGAAGGAGAGCGCTCCCATATACCTCCTTTGGGAGCACTGGCGCTCCCCCTTACACTATCTGGGAGCGTTATAAACCTCCTCTATCCCTTTTGAGGGAGCGCTATAGATTTTGAGAGCGTTGGCGCCCCCCTAAATCCTACTAGGGAGCACTACAACGCTCTGATGGTCCTTTTGAGGGAGCGCTACCTATTCTGGGTAGTAGTTAAGTTGTTGAGATGAATGGAGGAAGGATCCTTTCATTCTTGGAAGGCAGTTGGATTCAAATCCCTAGTCTAGCCATGATCTTAGGGCAAATCCTCAACTGAAGGAGGAAAATCCTCAACTTTCCCAAGGATATCTCAAGTGGTTAAAGCCTCTCCAAGGCTATATAAGAAAGCTTTCTAATGGTGAAAGAGGACTGGAAAAAGGAGAATCACACCAAACTTATGATCTCATAAGTGGTGCTGGAACAGAGATATTTTGGAAGCAAGAGACCTATGATCTCATAGGGAGCAATCAGTGAAGCTGTCATCATTCAGATTGTGGATATTTTGAGCAAGGGGTAGACAAGGAGGACTTGGCAGAACTGTTGCAATTCATCTATGGATGTAAGCAATGTTTTGTCCTCATTAATATAATTTTCTTGGCTTGTTTCTTTCTAGTTTGTGTCTGATCTTACATGAACTTATCATTGATAGATATATCTATTTTCAAGCTAATATCAATAGAGTAGGAAGTGGCCGTACTGTTGTTTTGTCTACAGGGCTCATCGAGGAGCGAAAGGTTGGAGCTCAACTCGAAGCGTGCAGGGACAAACGTCGATAAAAAGGTACTTTTGTTCTCCTTCCTCCTCATGCATTAGTTTGTATAGATTTGAAAGGAATCCATTGTCCATGTTAAGCACTTTATTTCTTAGAGTTAAGGGTCTATCTCTTTGAGGCAATCTACCTGTCCGCAGGGAGAGTTTCCTACAACAGAAACTGGCGACTCCACTAGGGATCGAATCAGAACTTTCTTAGTCTTGTCTTTCCTCATAGACCTTGTCTTACCTGATTGTTTTCATACCTTGTTCACCCCATTTATCTGATTGCATTTACTGATTGAATCTTCAATCCATCACACTCAGCCTGATTGTCAAAATTTGACTGAATTTTGGGTTTTTTGGACTTTTTTCTGAGCTTTAGGACTCCAGTGCTCCTCTGCCTTGTTAGAAGAGCGCCAGCGCTCCCTTAAGTTGTTGAACAGAGCGTTATAACGCTCTGGTGGCCCTTATACCAGAGCGCCATCCTTTTTTTTCCCAAAACCTCTTAAAAAATTGCAATTTTTGGAGGTCCAAACCCTGTATTTTCACTTGCTGAGCTGCTTTGTGATTCAGTCATTCTTATTTTGATCTTTGACATGCTTCCTCCTGAGAAGTAAACACCTTATTGTTCATATTTTATGCCCTTCTTCATTATTTTTGAGTTTTTGTTGTTGAAATCTTGAAATCAATCCCCAACTTTCTTCTCTCCTATCCGACTGAGCGGGAACTCTAGTGAAGGAAATTTGAAGTTTGTAACTCTTCTCATTTGGTTATTTGAGGTCATCTGATCCAATCTCTTTCTCCTTCTTTTTGCGTTTTTGGTTTTCTTTCTCTTGTTTGATCGCAAAAAAGGGTGTGTTGTTGGTGCGAAATATGCGTTTTCTTGTCTGAATCTCCTTGATCTGAAAGGGTAGTTGGCAGGACAAGTTTTTTCATTGAATTGATCATCATTCGCATGAAAATGACAAAAGTACATCTTAATGATTAGTTTGCATATTAGTTTTCATTTCTGAAATGTTGTAGCATCATATTGGATTTGATTGAGAACAAAATTGATTGAGGGCATTCCTTATCAAGTGTTTGATAGTGAAAATGACTCTTTCTCTTTCCCTTAAATAGGTATTCATTGAAAAGAAACGATTGCTTATCATATTTCATGCATATTTTTGGGAATTGAGTCATCATTCCATCAGTTTCACTTTCGTACACCCTTTGAGTAAACAACAGCCATTAAAATCAACGCTTAACTAAAATTTATCAGACTTTTTACATCTTTGTTAGAAAAACTACATTAGTTTAAGGTTTAGGGATTTGGAATAGGTTGAAAGGATAACTTTCCAAAGCTATCAAACAAACTTAGTATCTTGTAGTATGGAGATTCAAATCCAATTGTCGTATTAGTCTGCCTGGGATCCCCCTCTCACACAGGGGTTATGCACGAGGTCGCATTCGGGTGAGTTACGGAGATTATCCCTCCGTGGTTCAACTATTTGTAGTGGTCGAATCGTATATTGGGGGTCACTGGAAGGTATACCCACAATGTTGAGTGGAAGCCTTTCAAGTTGATTTTGGACTTGTTATCCTGCCCATACGTTCTGATTGGACTGTCGACTGTACCCGCTCAGGGGCTGACTACGAGTTGGTGACCTTAGTAGCCATAATCTTTAGGGTCTCACACAAGGTGACGGTGAAGGGAAGTCTCACTGTACCTGGAACAGACGTTGGTCAAAATCACTCGGGATCCTTGGAGGGTAAATCCACAATTACTGCGTGGAAGCTTGCACCAAGGCGTAAGTCTGTTAAGCAGGTCGCCAACATAACTGATCCACCCGCTCTATCCCCTCCCCTTCCTATTTTGATCTCGCGACGTTGGATTTCATCACCAACTAGTGGTTTCATCATAGGAAGATTTGTTTGATTGATTGCTCCTCAGATTCATAGCGTGTGTTGTCTGTTTTACTTAGTGGACCTTAGGTCGAGTCAATGATAATGGCATCGAATCCTGGGAGTACCAATGGAGGAACCCCTTCTTCTGGGGAACCTTATACTTTTCCTTCGTTTGGAAACTTTGGTCCTCCATATGTTGCCACACTGAGTCTTCTAGGACTCACTATTGGATTACCAATTTGGTTTTTCCCCACTCTGGTGATCCCGAATCCTCTCAATGTTTCAGTTGCACCTAATACTTTGGATGTCAATACACCACCCACACATCAACATCACGTCAACTTTTCACCTTCTTCGTCGATTAAGTCTCCTTCCATTTCTCCTTCTTCACCTAGTGAAATCTCTAAAGCAAGTAGCCAGGTTGATCAGAAGAAGAAGAAACGGAAAGAGAACAAGAAGAAGAACCCAAAAAGGACAAAGACCCCAACAACATTAGATGTTGGCTCTAAGAAACCAGTTACTATTAATAGTACTGGGAGTGTTGATGAGGTCAAAAAACTTAAAATGAAGAATCCAAAACCCAAATTCCCTTGCAGCCTTTGTAAGGGTGACCACTTTCTGAGGGATTGCCCCAGTCTTACCCAGGTCTTAGAAATGTGGTCCTCCACGTCATCGGCCTCTGTCGGTCATGTTGATGATACCCCGTCAACTAGTGATGTTCAGGTTGGTAAGAAGAAGAAAACTGCCAAGTTCCCTTGCATGTTATGTAAAGGTAATCATTACTCTCACCTTTGTCCTCGCATGGACAAGGCTTCTTCTCTTTTGGAAAAACTTCAACTTCCAAAAGGTTATCGTAAGCTTTCCTCCGACCCATCATTGGTTGATGGACTGGTCAATCCGGTTCCATCCCCGTTCAGTCTGATTGATCAGGTGGTCAATCTAGTTTCCTCCTCGATTGACCCACAAACCCAAGTAGTTGATCCAGTTTCGTCATCGATCAGCCCCTCTCTTCATCCAAAGAGTGACACCAAAGTGGTCGATTCAATTTCACCATCGGTCGATCCCATTCCTCCATTGCAGAATGTCAAAGTGACTAATCCAGTCCCTTCCTCGGTCAGTCCCACTCTTCCTCTAAATAGTGCCAAAGTGGTCGATGTGGTTTCGCCATCGGTCGATCCCATTCCTCCGTTGAGGAATGTCAAAGTGACTGATCCAGTCCCTTCCTCGGTCAGTCCCACTCTTCCTCTGAAGAGTGCCAAAGTGGTCTATCCAAGTCCACCATTGGTTGATCTGATCCAATCATCAGTGGATCCTACTCTCCTTCTAGAGAGTAAACCCGATGTTGCTCATGTTTTTCTTGTTAATACAAACTCTACCATACCGGGGGGCATTCCTCCTTCTCCTGCGAAACCCCCTCCAAGTAATGAGGCCATCTTTTTTGATTGGGGTGTGCTAACTGGACCTCGTCTTCCCTCTCACATTCCTTTCCAGATTACAGTACAGGTTCGTGGTCGGGATGTTCCTCAAACGTTGATAGATGAAGGTGCGTCCGTTAGTATTTTGTCTTCTGTTGCTTGGTACGCTTTGGATTGTCCGCAGCTTGCACCGGTTACACAGAATCTGTTAGATTTTAACAGAGGAACTAGTCAACCTTTAAGGATCCTTCCTCAGTTTCCTGTAACTTTGGGAGGGAAAATTGTCTTTATCGATGTCATGGTAGTCCGAGACCCCTTGGATTTCTCTTTACTCTTTGGGCGGGATTATGTGTATGCTATGAAAGCTCTTGTATCCACCATTTTCCGTGTGATATCTTTCCGTCACGATGGAAGATTTGTGACTATTGATCAACTTTCATTCATCGGCCCCGACTGGGTTACCTCCCTAAGTGGTTCTTATATGCAGACAGTATCGCCCCTGCCGCATGTCAATTATGTGGCGTTGTCTCACATGAACTCAACTTCCAATGATTTGGATCTGGTAGTTGACATGGTGATCTCTTTGGTGGGGTTATTGGAGCCTAATCTCCTTACCCCTGTCACGACCCTCGACATGTGTCCTTTCTCGAGTGATTATCTTCCATCCAGCGAAGATCTCCTGGAGGCCATGACCACGTTTTCTCCATTGACATGGTACCCTTCCAGAGCATTATCCTCTTGGAAGCCATGATCCGGACGAAAACACGATCATAGTTTCTCTTCTCTGTGGCAAGATCGTTAAAAAATGAAACAGAGGCTTTGAGCATAGTTTTCTTCCCTGTTGCTAGCTCGTTAAAAAATGAAACAACAATCTAGGGATCGAACCTAGAACCTTGAGCATATTTCTTTTCCTATTTCAAGCTTGTTAAAAAATGAAGCAATCACCTCTCCCTTCAAGTTGAGTCTTTCGCCAGATCTCGTAGATGTCGAGTCGAGTCTTTCGTTAGGTCTCATTTTTTAACCTTCATTTCATCCACCTGTATCCTTTTTCTCCATCTAGCATAGAAATTGGTGACAACCTCAAAGTCGATGAATGAATTGAAGCTTGGGGGGCATGTCTCCAGTCTTTGATGATCATTCTGGAGTCAAGTCACTAGATTTCAAGATGGGGGCAGAATACTGAGCTTAGTCTTTGTTCTTTCTCGTGCTCGTAAATACATGAGAATGCAACCGGGTAAACTTTTATCTCTTTTTCGGACCCATATGGATACACGAACACACAAAAAAGGAACCCCCCTGGAGTCATCTTTAAACTCTTTTTAGACTCTCTAAATATGAAAATATTGTCGAGTGACCTTTCTTCCTTTCACACTCGTTAAAAGGTTATAAAGGGCGTCTTTCGAGCGATAGTTTATCTCTTTTTCGGTCTCGTTAGACTATTGTACGAAAAAGGAACTCAGAGAGTTCTCTTTTAAGTGTTTTTCCAAACTCTATAATCCTGAAAAACCTTCGAGTTTTCTGTCGTTGGACTCGTTAAAACACACATCGACAGGCCCATATGGGACCGATCCCTTACTTATTCCAGTTCATTAAACAAAGGAAGAGGAACTTACCGAAGGTGAGTTATATCGAGCATGTGTTATCCTCCTCGAGCTCATTAAATCAAAAAGAGGTACTCGCCTATCTAGATGGGGGAAAAATTGAAAGGAGCAAGCCAAGCAGTCTCTTGAGAACATTATCCATCAATTCTTAGAGTCGCCCTTGAACATGACACTTTTTCATTTGCACGCATCATAATCTGTTGAACCTCTGCACTGAGCCAATCCTTTGAGTTCCTTTCACTCCTTTGGGTCACCTGATGCAAGTCACAGTATCCACTGCATAGTTTTGGTCCATGTCATGTTTTGTTGTTGTGCCTCAGTGTTCAAGGGAAGTATCCACCTCTAGAGTCAGCCATCCCAAATATCTTGCCTCAAAACCTATGTCAGTCCATGTCCATTTGATCTACCAATTACATCTCCATGTTTGTTTCGTGTCGTTGATGGGGGATACATCAATGCCCTTCCTCGACGAGTTTATTCCTATCGACTTCAACACATTATTTAGTACTTTGGGACCTGCATGCCTCAATGGAAGGCCTCCTCACATTTGACAGTAGGTTTACATCACTGACCTCTGATCGGATGATTCCACAGATGTTCGACTCCAGCTCATCCATTCACATTCGTCGGAATGTACTAGGGTACCTTGGGATTGCCTCAAAGAGCTAGACCCTTAACTCTAAGACAGAAAGTGATTAACGTGGATACTGACTTCCTTTCAAATATATACAAACTAATGCATGAGGAGGAAGGAGAACAAAAGTACCTTTTTATCGACGTTTTTCCCTGCACGCTTCGAGTTGAGCTCCAACCTTTCGCTCCTCGATGAGCCCTGTAGACAAAAAAACAATACGAACACTTCCTACTCTATTTATATTAGCTTGAAAATAGATCTACCTATCAATGATAAGTTCATGTAAGATCAGACACAAACTAGAAAGAAACAGGCCAAGCAAATTATATTAATGAGGACAAAATATTGCTTACAGCCATAGATGAATTGCAACAGTTCTGCCAAGTCCTCCTTGTCTACCCCTTGCTCAAAATATCCACGATCTGAATGATGACATCTTCACTGATTTCTCCCTATGAGATCATAGGTCTCTTGCTTCCAAAATATCTCTGTTCTAGCACCACTTATGAGATCATAAGTTTGGTGTGATTCTCCTTTTTCCAGTCCTCTTTCACCATTAGAAAGCTTGCTTATATAGCCTTAGAGAGGCTTTAGCCACTTGATATATCCTTGGGGAAGTTGAGGATTTGCCTCCTTCAGTTGAGGATCTGCCCTAAGATCATGGCTAGACTAGGGATTCGAATCCAACTGCCTTCCAAGAATGAAAGGATCCTTCCCCCATTCATCTCAAAAACTTAACTACTGCCCAGAATAGGTAGCGCTACCTCAAAAGGACCATCAGAGTGTTGTAGCACTCCCTATTAGGATTTAGGGGGGTGCCAGTGCTCTCAAAATCTATAGCGCTCCCTCAAAAGGGCCAGAGGAGATTTATAACTCTCCCAGATAGTGTAAGGAGGAGCGTCGGCGCTCCCAAAGGAGGTATATGGGAGCGCTCTCCTTCAAAAGTTCAGTTTTTGAGGTGCTTTCAGATGGAAAAAGGTTTGCAAGCCTGCTGACTCATTTCTCCTCTTCCAAATCAAATGTTTGAGGTGTTTCAAGTGTCCTTCTCATGTTGTTATAGGCATGACATAGGCATCATGGAAGTATGCTTTCTTTGACACTTGCGACACTTGTGAGCAACATGCGACACTTGCGACCTTGTGATAAAAATGCGACACTTGTAATGACGACACTTGCGACACTATTGAAGTGAGTAATTTTGACGTGTAACAGGTATAATTTGCATATAATAATAATTATCAGGCCTCAGCTAAACTCAGTTCTCTTGAAATTTTGTATGGAATAAAATGTAACACTTATGTTTCCTAGAGTAATCATGTCGATAGACTAACGATAGGACCTGAAATGTTAAAGGAAATGGAACTAACTGTGAAACAGGTACATCAGAATTTGAAAATAGTTGAGGACAAACAAAAGACTTATGCAGATTCCAAAAGAACTCCAAGAGAGTTCAATGTTGGGGACCATGTGTATATAAGAGTAAAGCCTAAAAGAATCTCCTTAAGGCTTGGTAGGTATACTAAATTAGCTCCTAGATAGTTTCTCCCATTCGAGGTACTTGCTTGAATAGGACCGATAGCATATCAACTTTCACTTCCAGCTACGGTAAAAGTACATGATGTATACCATGATTCATTATTAAAAATATATATACATGATCCTACTCACATTGTGGATTGTAATGTGATACAGGTGGAACAAGAGGGCGAGTTCCTAGTAGAGTCTGTTAACGCTCTGTAAATTTCCTAGAGATTGTCAGAAAAGATGAAATCTACATGAGGTAACTTTATCCAACCACTTTGAAGCTGGGATCTAGCCCTACCAACTTCAGAGAGGGATCTCTCTGTATGATTTAGATATGTTTCAAATTTAGAATATTAGGCTAGGTGAATAAAATATGTTTGTTTTGTTTGTTGTCATTTTTGTTGGGTTGGCTGAGAGAACTTTACACATCCATTGGGCTATGGGGTCTGTATCATGAAATAAAATCTAAACCAAAAAACGAAGAAACCTTTCACGTGGCGAGATAATGCAATTGTTGGATTCTTTTAGCAACAAAAATGAGGAATAGCAAAAAAGGCGAGAATGTCAATTACAACAAAGAAGTAGTTAAGAATTTCTTTATCATAAAATCAGAAGATGAAACACTAAAATCTTTTAAAGTCAGAAACGGGGTATACAAAGATAAATCCTGCAATGTTCGTTACTTTCAAAGATTAGATTTCAAAAATAGTGCGATAACTAAGAGAGAATAACATTTAACTTAAAAAGGAAAACATCACCAATGAGTACATGCAAGAATCCTGTGGAAATGCCTTTTTGTATTAATGGAAGATCTCTTGAAAAAATATTATAGTCTGGTAGCTCGCAGGGCGTAAAGATCAACCCCTTCGGCAGACTTCATCCATCTCTGTGTACTTAGAAAAAGTTGGCTTGATGATGAAGATGTACCGGATCTCATGTTGTATGCTGATGTCCAACTGTAGAGCATCTAGGAATGCCTTTCCAGTGATACTACCTTGTATTCCTGAAAATTTCGAACTATCCTTAGCCACAGTAGCTAATCTCTTTTTGTAATCGGGGAGCGTCATCAATTTTTCATTTATCACTCTCAAACCAGGAAGACCCTTCTTCTGTAGAGCCTCGATCTTGCTAAAAAACCTTTGCACCCCTAAGTCCATAGTCTGAACCTTTTCTTCTAGCTGTAGCATCAGTCCTCTCTTGGTCAGGACTCTCTTGACCTCAAGGATGGTCTCTGTTCTATCTTCAATTCTCAGATCTTCCATCTCCTCTCTGGTTTTAGAATTTAGGAATTTGATGATTTCATTAGCCTCAGTGGGCATCTCTCCCAGTTCTGCTCTAATATTCTCCATGCCTTGTTTACTTCTTTGTACCAATTCATTTTTCTCAAACATAACTTATATCATTGGCCATATTTCATTCATAGACTTGGTGATGTCTGTCCAGACACTTTCTTTGACTTCGGCCAGTGTTTTTCCTGCCACTGTTTGCTTCTGACGTTGTTGTAACTCTTGTTTGAGCTGGTCTGACACTTGTTTTTCCTTGGAGTAGCTGGTTTGGTAAGAAGATTTGAGTTCCTGGAGGTTCTCAATCTCCTTTTTTAGCTTGCTAATCTCTGTTTCTTGCAGATTCATCTCTTCCATAGATTTAGCCAGTTCAACAGTCTTTTCCAGAGACATTAGTAGATTTGCTGATGGAATTTTTGCTAGTGATGTTGTGCTCACTCCTGAGAGTGGAACTGCACTCAATGGAATGACTTCCATAGGTTTTGACTGCTCTTTCTCTTTCACTAGTTTCTCCATTTCAGCTTCCATTTCCTTCAATTGTGCATTCTACTCCATGATCAACTTAAGCATCTCATCTTTTTCTCCTTCTGTCTCTGCCATTTCCTTTGCCTGAGAGTCTACTGTTGGTGGCAGCTTCAATTGTTTCCTTAGAGATGCTATGTCGGCATTTTTCTTCTTGATCATCTCCTCGACTTCTTTCACATTTGAGGGATCATATCTGATCTTCAGGACCAGTTCCTCCAACATCTTAATCCTGTTATCCTTGGCAAAGGATGATATTTTTTCCAACTTCAACTGCATCTGGACATTATTCAAAGACACTTGTAACTTGGAGGCAGCAGTGGAAGCATGTGCCAACGTGGAGAAAACCATTTCTCCAGTTTTCCTGTGTAGATCCATTTGATCAGCTGGATGCACATCCTTAGTCTGGAATTCAAAAGTTTCCCTTTTGTAATCGGTGATTACCTTTGGGTCTAGCACCTGTGCTTGGAGAAATTCCATGTGCATTCTACCCTTCTCAGTGTCGAATGTCGATAACAGTCTGTGTTGTGCAGTCGACGTATGCTTCCAGAACTAAGCATATGTGTTGTTGGTCAGTGTTTGATTCTTTTTCTTGATCAAATCGTATTTCTCGAAGATACTTAGCTTCGGTCCTGTTTTGTCTGGCTGGCTGACTGGTGGAGTATTTGTAGGCTTCTTTGGCAATATTGAGGTTATGATATGCTTGTTTCTTGTACTAAGGAGTGACCGATCCACCTCCGTCATTATAGTGGATGGAATTTCGTTTTCTCCAGCCATGTCAGGAGCTTGAGTGTTTTTCATCCTCTTCGTGTGCAATCGAAACTCCTCAGATGATACTTCAGTGACAGAAGGAAAAGTGTCCTTCCTGGGCCTTTTCTCCTTTGGATCCTGTGGTGTATTCGTCTGTGAAACAACGACCGAAGGGTCCTGTTGTTCTGCCTCAACCAGTGTGTTTGGCTTCCATTCTGTCTGGTTTGCAAACTTCTCTACCTCAGGCCTAGATATGTGAACATACGGGATATTCTTATTTTTTATTCTCATCTCAGAAATTATCTTGCATAGATAATCGTGTCGCGTGAAACTGACAAAAAAAATCATTTTTTTTAGCAGTCTATCTGCTTCCTCCCCGACACCTCAACTGTTGCAGATGAAAGACCCAATCTTCCGTTTGATTTTGAGCTGCTGCTTCTTCTTCAAAGACACAAAATGTATGTCGTCTGAGTTTATCATCTGCCTTATGTGTTCCAGGGTGAAAATTCTAACAGGTAAGTACATGGGTAGTTTATATGGGGCCAACTCACACCCATAGACTCTGATCTCAGTATGACTTTGGTACAGGTACCAATAACCAGTCTTTGTAAGGTCCGAGAGATGTAGAATCCTCTGAATTTCATCATTAATTCTAGGTTTGAGTCTGTCGCTGAGCATACTCACCACTGGGTGGTAGAACTGCTCGATGAACTGCCTGAAATTGAATTCTGTGGAGTTATGTCTGAGCAGAGAAGTCCATCCTGTTACTGCCTATGGTCTACCATCCTTGTCCATCTTCCACATAGTAAAAGAAAATTTGTTCGCTTGGAAGAAAATGAACAGGTATGCCAGTATTGTAGAATACCTGAACATACCTTCTGTGGAAAAATTTATGAATTGTTCGTGAATTTTGTCCGCTAGGAACGTGTTGTAGTCGAACTGTGTGGTGGGTTTCTCATCGGTGGAGAAAATAGACAGAAAACCCAAAATTAGTTCATCTACCCATTGATCTAAAAAATAACCAAGCAAGGCGCATAGTGACATGATGACCTAGTTTCCTTTTATTGAGAACAAGGAGGAAGGATAAGGGGGGTTTGTAGTGGGGAGATGATTGGATTGTGGAAGAAAAATCTCAAAAATATGAGCTCTTTGAGGAAACGACAGCTTCTGGTAGAGCTCTCTAATGATTTCGAGGTTAAAAGGTGAGGCAGAGTCGGCTCGGGATATCTGCATCATTTGGTCGATGGTTTCTGGTGTGATGAGGAAAAGAATTTTCCCAAACGAGGACACAATGGGTATTTGTTCAGGAATATAATGGGCTTGGCACTTAAGGGTAAATTATGGGAAGTGGTGAATCTAGGGGAAAATATACAAGGGTAGGTTGGACTCCCAGAGCCCAATTTCGTCACTCTGGTCTAGGAAAACTTCTTTAAGCCATGACTGTAGGTATACGAAGTCGAAATCGCATCTTGTGTCTATGATTAAGTAGTATTTGTCGGCTAGAGGAATCCTGTCGAGATCGACAGGAGGTGGGAGAAAAGGATTCTCCTCACCTTCTGTTCTCTTTGACTTTGGCACCATCACTGTAACAATACCTGCAAATAAAACAAAGGTTAGCGGGGACGACTCTAGATGTGGGTGGCTGACTGTAATGGAGAGGAAAATGGGGAAAATTATCTAGAGCGACGACTGGGTAAATGGTGAGGGAATGAAGGGTGAGGGTAGTTTTGAGTGAATGGATATCCATTGGTTGTGGGAGACAGGTCAGCGGGTTAACGGATAAGTTAGCCAGTAATAAATGGCCAACGGGTCATTTAGAGTGTGAGATGGTAGGTGACAATGACTAAAACATACGGTTGAGTGATGTGGTGGGTATTGATTGGGGGAAAATACCATGGTGAAGGGACTTTCCACGGGTGAACGAGGGAGAAAGATTGAGAGAGTTATGAGAGGTGACTCTTATGGAAAAGGTGGATAGTGACGTCATGAGGTGACGAGGTATGTCAGACAGTAATAGGCAGTGGGATTCGGGACCAATGGATTCATGCCACATATAGATAAGGGGCCCGCCAGAGGAAAATTTCATTCCAGACCCCCCCCCCACCGTTAAAGGTAGATAAGTCGAGGGGGTCCGAAAAACACCATGAGACGTTGATTTGCATGCTTCCTTCTCAACTGCAGATCTGTGCGCGATCTTTAAAATGCATTCCAGACACCCCCCCCATTAAAAGTAGAATGGATGGGGGGGTCCAGAATCCAATATAGACCATAGATCTAGGTGCTAAAGCTTGAGTCGTCCAGATGTGCGCATATATTATCTCTGATTCTAGACGCCCCCCCCCCCACTGTTAAAGGTAGAATGGTCAGGGGGGTACAGAAAGACTTGTCCACTATAGATCTAGGTGCGACCATCTGAGCCGTTCATACATGAGTTGTGCATAATTGTGAGCGCGAATGCATATGCTCCCAGAAAAACTTAGGATAAATGCATATCGTGGGTTTTCCCAAACTTTTTCATGTTTCTATCACCAAGGGGTTAGAAATCAAACCTTTTAAACCTCAGAGACATGGTTCAACATTGATCATCGAGCTGGTTTTATTGAAATAAAGAAAACTACCCTATGTTCTAACCTAATTACCTATGACAATTAGCCCATATTAAACTATTGGACTAAGAAATTACTCTATCCTGGGGCTATCTGACCAAGATTAGGCAGTCTGGTCAAATTTATTCACTAACTAACCTAGATCACTTGGCTAAGATTAAACAGTTTAGCCAAGCTTATTCACTACTCCTGTAAACATCAATTTAAAATAACTTGGCCATGCTTGAAAGGTATGGACCAGGTCATTGTTATTGCATGGGGCTCTATTGAATTTCTTTTATGCCCTCTTTTATTCTTTTTCTTTTTTCTTTTCTTTTTCTTTTTCTTTCTTTCTTCTCAAATTATTTGCAAAATGAAAAATCATTTGACAAACAAAACACTAAAGAGATAACATTTCAGTCACCATTTGATCCTATAAATTATAGGGTTATAAAAGCGACTCCACCTGGGGATGGTACTCTCCTTGTGAAGTGCCAAGAATCCTGATTCTTGATGTTCTGAAACTTTCTCCATAGTATCCTTTGTTGCTTGATCGGTTTTATTTTGAAAATCTGAAGACAATGTTCAGTGGCTTAGGGCCTTCTCTCCGGGCTTCAACCATCTGATCAAAGTTATTCACTCAGAAAATTGCAAGGAAAATGAAAGTGGTTTGTACAATGGAAAGTGTGACCTCGGGTCCCTACTGAGGTGATGAATAATGCTTCAACATTCTTCCATTTACAGGTCCTCCTAGAAAATCTGGCCCATCACTGTTGTTGAGCAAGAAGGTGTTATTTCCTCTGAATGCTTGAATCATGTATGGTCCCTTCCACATATTGTCAAATTTGCCATGCTTTCCCTTGTCTTCATTTCGGGAATCCCATCTCAGCACCAAGTCACCTAGCTTGAAATCATCTTCTTTGGTTCTTTTTTCAAAGATCTTCTTAATTCTTTCTTGGACTGCTTGAGTCTTGTTGTATACTTCTTCCCTGGACTGTTACAAATGGATCATCAGGTTTATCCTTCTTTGGGAGTCATTCGGCTCGACTTGCATGTCTTGCAGCAATTTCATGAAAAGAACTCCTAAGGAAGTGGGAAAAATTGCTTCTGTGCCATAGACCAGCCGATATGGTGACATACCGATTGACCTTTTGGTGGTCATTCTGTCGGCCCATAATGCGAAACCAACTTGTTATGCCACAACTTTTTGTTTTCTTGCAAAGTTTTCTTGATAATGTTTACCAGGGTTTTATTTGATGATTCCACCAGCCCATTTCCCTGAGGGTAATAAGCTGTGGAATGTCCCAAACCAATATGATATTGGTTGCAGAAATCTATGAGTTTCTTAGATCGAAAAGCAATTGCATTGTCAGTTATAATCTTTCTAGGACATCCAAAACGGGACAAGATATTATTTTCAAGAAATTTAATAATGACAGAATTAGTAGCTTGCATGCTTGGTACTACTTCGATCCATTTTGTAAAATAATCCATGGCAGTAAGAATCCACCTATGCTGGACCGAAGAGGGAGGATGTATTTCTCCGATGAAGTCTAATCCCCATTGCTGGAAAGGGGCTTCAACGAAGATTGGTTTCAGGGGAAGAGGAAGAAGTTTCCTTTTTCCCTTGAACAGCTGACATTTATGACACGAAGTCACTTTATGATGCACATCAGCGAATAGAATTGGCCAATAGAATCCATCTCTAAGGATTTTATTAGCTGTGGTCTTCCATCTCAGATGACCACCACAGTCTCCTGCATGAAAATCCTGCAATACTTTGTCAGCTTCATTCTTCAATAGACAATTTAACAAAATACCTCCAGGATCTTTCCAATACAGATTGCCTTCTAGAATGCAAAATTTTAATGCTTTCAATTTCAAAAACCTATCTTTAGTTTTTCTCAGACCAAGGGGAGCTTGTAAATTATGCAAAACAAATATCAGGTCTACGTACCATGGAGAGTTCAGAAATACCTCTTTCATGCTTGGAGTCGCCTGCACACCCTGTTCATCTACTGCAGCTAAGAAATTAATGTCAGGAGCATGGAAATTTGATTCAGCCATAAACTTTGCTAGACCTTGACCTTTAATCAGTTTAGTAGGCTTAATCTCTATGTCATACTCTAGAATGATAGCAATCCATTTTCCTCTTCGGCCGTTTGAATTGTCCTGGGTTAAAATGTCTTTTACTACTTCATTCAGAACATATGTAATGGTGTGGGAATGGAGAATATATACTCTAAAATCTTGTATGGCTTTCACCAAGGCAAAAGCTTGTTTCTCCATTATTTTATAATTCAAAGCAGCATCTCTTAAATATTTACTGAAAAAGGCTATGGGTTGTTCATACCCATCGTTGTTTTTCTGTAGTAATACTGTTGCAATGATATGTTCAGAAGTGAAAGAAAAAAGATAAAAATCTTTGGTGAAGTTAGGATTGACCAAGACTGGAGCCTGCGTGAGTGCGTGTTTGACTTGTTAAAAAGACTTCTTGGACTCTGTGTCCCATTTTATTTTTGTGTCCTTTTTTAACATGTTTGTGATGTTCTTGAGAAGCTCATCTAGGTTGGGTATGAATCTTCGCAGAAAGTTTATTTTTCCGATAAAAGACTGTAACTCTTTGATATTTCTTGGGTGTTCTAATTTCTGAATGGCCTCGATTCTGTTGGGGTCTATATTAATTCTTTCCTTGGAGATTATGTTCCCTAGAAGTTTACCATCCTCTAATCCAAAAAGGCTCTTCTTAGGATTCAAAGAAATCCCAAATTTCCTGCATTTCTCAAAAACTTGTTTGAGATGTCGTAAGTGCTCGTCATCGGATTGGGAAAACACAATTACATCGTCCAGATATATGACAATAAATTTGTCAAGTTCTTCCACAAAAGCGATGTCCATCACTCTCTGGAAAATGGCCCCAACGTTCATCAACCCGAAAGGCATTTTCACATACAGGAAAGTACCCCATGGTGTTGTGAAAGTTGTTTTCTCTTGGTCATCTGGGTGAACGAGGACCTGATTATAACCCAAGAACCCATCTAGTAAAGAGATTCAACTGGATCCGACTACCTTTTGTAATATGTGGTCCATTTTTGGCAATGGGTAGTTGTCCTTCAGAGAGACCTTATTTAGATTTTGAAAATCGATGCAAAGCCTGATTTCTCCGGATTTCTTTCGGGTTGGGACCAAATTTGAAACCCATTTGGAAAACCGTAACAGAACTATGATTTTAGCATTGCGGATTTTTTTTATTTCTTTTTCTATCAGGGGAAGTAGCTTGGGATTGATTCTCCTAAGTTTTTGTCTGAAAGGTTTTTGATCTTGTTTTATTGGAATCCTATGTTGTATGATGCTAGTGTCATAAGCTTTCAAGTCCTCGTAACCCTAGGCAAATACATCCGAATATTCCTTGAAAAGCTCAATGTATTTGAGTTTCTGATCAGGGGGTAATGATTTGGAAAGTTTTACCATCTTGGGTTTCTCTTCTGTCCCTATATTACAATATTCTACTTCCTAACCACTGGCTTCGATTTTCGGTTTTTTAGCTAGATCATTAAAATCAAATAGGTCTTCTAAAGAAACTAAACCCCTAGGTAAATCATTACTTTTTAAATGAAAAACATCAGCTTCTATCTCATCCTCACCTAACTCCCCTGAATCTATCTTATTTACACTATCATTTTTAAAATTAGGTCTTTTTACATTTTCATCCTCATTTTCTAAGTCTATGTTTGTACACTCGAAATCATTTTTACATTGTAGAAAATCTTCAATTTGATTATCATTACCAAATACCTGCCAGTATCTGATGTTGTCTGGAACAGTTGGTCTGCACTTCACCTCCACCGTGTATGGGCGAGTTTAACAAAAAGGTATCTTGCATGTGGTTGCTGACGTAGCTAACCCATCTGCTAAAATATTATGTCCCCTAGGCATCACCTGCAAATCAACTTCAGTGAAACATTTAAGGGAATTCAAAACAACATTCATATAAGCTCTAAGACAGGGATGTTTTGTTGCATACTCACCTTTAATTTCTTTGATAATTAATTCAGAATCTCCCCTTACCATGATTTGTTTGGCACCAACCTTCTTCAATAGTTTCAGACTGAGCATCAAAGTGTTGTACTTAGCTATGTTGTTAGTGCATTGAAAATTCAGTTTGTAAGAATGGTTTTCCAAATACCTGGATCTGTGATTGTGCAACCAAACTCCTGCTCCACCTCCTTCTTTACTTACGGCTCCATCAAAGTCCATGCTCCAGAAATCCGTTGGCAATTCTTCAGTTATCACATTTTTCTTTCTTCCTGCCTCGGTGATTTCTTGGTCTTCGTTTGGACCAGATGTATCTTCTTCCAGCTGAGTGATTTTTTCTCCCATATCGCCATCGTTATATAGGATAAAGGAATATAGGTCAGAATATGCAGAGTACAGAGGATAGTTATGTGGCTTTTCTTGGCTGGTAACCATGTATTTCATGAGTGTTTCTCTGTATAGTCTTCTCTGTTGCCCAAAAACTGGGACAGTGGCATACGACATATCCAACTGCAAAGTACCTTTCAACTTGGCCCCGCAAGACTGGGACAACAACATACCATATTTCGAAGGAATGTCTGTGACCACAACATCCATGACCATGCTTTTTGCGGGAATCTGAACCAGGGTGATACACAAATCCTTGATCAAACCGATACATCTAACTTTGCTGGAGTCAAAAGAGTATAAGTCCTTGTAAGGTCTGGTAACCTCAAGTCCCAGTTTTTCCATCACTTCTTTAGGCATCAAATTATGGGAAGCACCTAAATCTAACATAGCATTATGCATAATTAGGTCGTGTATATTAAGGTTGATGTAAAAGGGAGTGGCAGCACCATTGTCGGTTTGACCATCCACTTCAGGTCTGAACAGGAGTTCAGGTTGATCATCGGTAAGGTTTACAGTATCTGAATGATTCGTCGATCCAACAAGTAAGGCCTCCGTGCCTATGTCAGGTTCAATGCTCAGTGCTTTGATCACCTGCGATCAGTAAGCATCCTTACTCATGAACTCGGAAAGAGGAATGGGAATTTTCACTTTGGCTAATTCCCCTTCAAGGCTGAAAGGAGTAGGTGGTCTGCTTTGGCTCTGCAATTCTAATTTATCCACTGTAGTCTTCTGAGCAGAAATATTTGGTGGGTTGGTTGATGAAACCTCAGTCTGCGATGATCTTTTCAAAATGGTAAGGTTTCTTTTTGCTGGATCTTCAGCATTACCTTTTTCAGGGATCCTCTCGATAGAAGGCTCGGGGGATTTCTTGGTTTCGACTATCTTCTTTGTTTCGGTTACCTTTTTTGATTAAATTTTGTCTGTCTTTTTACTTCGTAGATTGTACTGCCAGTGTACCTCCATAATGGAATTTTCAAATGCCTGTTGTTCGGTATATTTAGCTTCTTCACTCACCTTTGTTGGAGAAAGAAGAAAAAGTTATTGTTCCTCCTGGGTGAGGAAAATTGCTTCATTATCGTGAATGCCCATGAGGTTTATGTGTGTATCCTCTGGTTCTTCAATTACCTCATCTCCTTCATCGGCATAATTTTCTTGTAGGGGCAGTTTGATCTATTGATCAGGACCTCTTTGTTCCCTTTGATCCCTAGGATCTGTCTGCCTGAGTTGAGGAGGGTTTCTTCTGAAGTTAGGATTCTGAATTTGAGGAGCTGGTGGGTTTTCTCTAGGAGGGTTTCTTTTGGATACAATAAGTCTCTCCATCATTATTTCCATTTCTCTGGCAAAGGAATCCAATTTGGAATTGAAATTTGATGTGGAAGGTTCCTCTTTAATTGTGACTCTCCTCTTTGTCCTCTGTCATGCCCTTTTGGCCAACAAGTTGGCCTCCACACTTATTGTGCTTTTTTGCATGTCCTCCAGGATGGTGAAGTTTATTTCCCTTAATTGATATGACATATCGATGTCAAAACCGTCAAGGAATTTTATCAATGCCAAACCTTGTGGAGGTTTAATATCGGTTGGAATTGCATTGTACAGATTATTGAAACGAGTGCAGTAATCTTGTACTGTCTCACCTTGATTTCTTCTGATGTTTTCATATTCTGACAAGATCTAGAGAGGATTTTTCTTTACCTCCCATCTGCCTAGAAAAATTCTTTGAAACGTTGTAAGGTCAAGAACTGAAGCAATGTGTAAGCCTTTGTACCATTTCTTAATGCCACCTATCAAAATCTGCGCAAACAATCTCATTTGACGTCAGCTTCATCTACTTCCTGTAGGTCAAAATAGTCATTCATTTTATCCACATGTTGTTGTGAATTCAAGGGCCCTGTGCCATCGAACTGAGGAAGTCTCATTTGATAATTTTGGGGCATATCATAAAGAGGTGCAACCAACACCAAGGGAGCATACCTGGCTGCCATGATAGGCGGAGGGGGCAGGATGACAACCTGGATGATAGGTGGGTGGTGACAGAAGACGAGGATGAGGAGGGGCTAGTTGGCACAGAGTGAGTGGTTTGAGGTTTATCAGTGGGAGATAGAACTTCAAGGGTCTGGGGTTGCAAGATGGTTGGGTCTAGAACTGTTTCAGCCACAAAGCTATCAGATTTCGTTCTAAACAGGCTTTGTTAAAAAAGGATGTCAAAGTTAAGATCCTAAAGGGAAACAAGCTCCTCTAGAAGAGAAGGGGACCTCTGAAGGGGACTATGACTTACTGAACCTTATGTAATGATCTTTTTCCTGAGCAACTGTTCTGGATTATCAGTTTCTATTGCAAGTTCTGGGTCTGGGTGAGATCGGGTATAAGCTCTTTTGGGAGCCAGATTTCTTTTTGATTTTTTATGTATATACTTTTTAGTTTTATGAGTCCGAAAATAATATGTGCAAGCTTTTAACAACCTCTAAACATTATTTCTTTCTTAGATTTTCAATTTTTCAGAAACAAACTTTTCTTCCAGGGAAAGGAAAATGTGAGGTTAAAATTTGTTCATTTCTTCCCCGGTATGGTCGCCACTATGTTAACGCTCTATAAATTTCCTAGAGGTTGTCAGAAAAGATGAAATCTACGGGAGGTAAATTTATCCAACCACTTCAAAGATGGGATCTAGCCCTACCAGCTTTAGAGATGGATCTCTCTGTATGATTTAGATATGTTTCAAATTTAAAATATTAGGCTAGGTGAATAAAATATGTTTGTTTTGTTTGTTGTCATTTTCGTTGGGTTGGTTGAGAGAACTTTACACATCCATTAGGATATGGGGTCTGTATCATGAAATAAAATCTAAACCAAAAAACGAAGAAACCTTTCACAGGGCGAGATAATGCAATCGTTGGATTCTTTTAGCAGCAAAAATGAGGAATAGCAGAAAAACATCACCAATGAGTACACGCAAGAATCCTGTGGAAATGCCTCTTTGTATTAATGGAAGATCTCTTGAAAAAATATTACAGTCTGGTAGCTCGTAGGGCATAAAGATCAACCCCCAATACTTTTAAAAGTGAAGTATTTATAACCAAAATTACAAACGATCCTGTCATTAAAGATCGGGACGTGGTAAATCTATTTTTAGCTTAACTAACTTAACAAACTACAAAAATCTAGGAAACTGTTTGATGATGTGTCAAAGTTTCATGTTGTTTTCTAGGTGAACTGTTGGTGAGGCCTCTGTACGACCTCGTCTGACTAGATAGCTGACTGGGCTAGGACAGCTCATCGACTACTCAATCAGATTGCAAAGCTCTTCCCATCAAAGATGACTGGGAACAATGACTTTGAGTAATGTTCAGTAGACTTCATCCATCTCTGTGTACTTAGAAAAAGTTGGCTTGATGATGAAGATGTATCGGATCTCATGTTGTATGCTGATGTCCAACTATAGAGAATCTAGGAATGCCTTGCCAATGATACTGCCTTGTATTCCTGAAAATTTCGAACTATCCTTAGCCACAGTGGCTAATCTCTTTTTGTAATCGGGGAACGTCATCAATTTGTCATTTATCACTCTCAAACGAGGAAGACCCTTCTTCTGTAGAGCCTCAATCTTGCAAAAAAACCTTTTCACACCTAGGTCCATAGCCTGAACCTTTTCTTCTAGCTGTAGCATTAGTCTTCTCTTGGTCAGGACTCTCTTGACCTCAAGGATGGTCTCTATTCTATCTTCAATTCTCAGATCTTCCAGCTCCTCTCTGGTTTTAGAATTTAGGAATTTGATGATTTCATTAGCCTCGGTGGGCATCTCTCCCAGTTCTAATCTAATCTTCTCGATGGCTTGTTTACTTCTTTGTACCAATTCATTTTGTTAAACATAATTTGTATCATTGGCCATATTTCATTCATAGACTTGGTGATGTCTGTCCAGACACTTTCTTTGACTTCGGCCAGTGTTTTTCCTGCCACTATTTTCTTCCGAAGCTGTTGTAACTCTTGTTTGATTTAGTCTGACACTTGCTTTTCCTTGGAGTAGCTGGTTTGGTAAGAAGATTTGAGTTCTTGGAGGTTCTCAATCTCCTTTTTTAGCCTCCTAATCTCTGTTTCTTGCAGATTCATCTCTTCCATAGATTTAGCCAGTTCAATAGTCTTTTCCAGAGACGTCGGTAGATTTGCCCATGGAATTTCTGCTAGTGACGTTGTGCTCACTCCTGAGAGTGGAACTGCACTCAATGGAATGAGTTCCATGGGTTTTGACTTCTCTTTCTCTTTCACTAGTTTCTCCAATTCAGCTTCCATTTCCTTCAATTGTGCATTCTGCTCCATGATCAACTTAAGCAATTTCATCTTTTTCTCCTTCTGTCTCTGCCATTTCCTTTGCCTGAGAGTCTACTGTTGGTGGCAGCTTCAATTGTTTCCTCAGAGATGCTATGTTGGAATTTTTCTTCTTGATCATCTCCTCGACTACTTTCAAATTCGAGGGATCATATCTGATCTTGAGGACCAATTCCTCCAACGTCTTAATCCTGTTATCCTTGGCAAAGGATGATATTTTTTCCAACTTCAACTGCGCTGGACATTATTCAAAGAAACTTGTAACTTGGAGGCAGCAGTGGAAGCATGTGCCAATGTGGAGAAAACCATTTCTCCAGTTTGCCTGTCTAGATCCATTTGATCAGCTGGATGCACATCCTTAGTCTAGAATTCAAAAGTTTCCCTTTTGTAATCGGTGATTACCTCTGGGTCTGGCACCTGTGCTTGGAGAAATGCCATGTGCATTTTGCTCTTCTCAGTGTCGAATGCCGATAGCAGTCTGTGTTGTGCAGTTGACATTTGCTTCTAGAACTGAGCATATGTGTTGTTGGTCAGCATCTGATTCTTTTTCTTGATCAAATCATATTTCTCGAAGATACTCAGCTTCGGTCTTGTTTTTCCTAGATGGTTGATTGGTGGAGTATCTATAGGCTTCTTTGGAAATACTGAGGTTATGATCTACTTGTTGCTTGCACTAAGGAGTGACCGATCCACCTTTGTCATTGTAGTGGATGGAATTTCCTTTTCTCTAGCCGTGTCAGGAGCCTGAGTGGTTTTCGGCCTCTTTGTGTGCAATTGAAACTCCTAAGATGATACTTCAGTGACAAAAGTCGAAGTGTCCTTCCTGGGCCTTTTCTCCTTTGGAGCCTATGGTGTAGTCATTTGTCAAATAGTGACTGAAGGGTCCTATTGTTCTGCCTCAACCAGTGTGTTTGGCTCCCATTCTGTCTGGTTTGCAAACTTCTCTACCTCAGGCCTAGATATGTGAACATACAGGATATTCTTATTTTTTATTCTCATATTGGAAATTATCCTGCACGGATCATAGTGCCACGTGAAACTAACAAAAAAAATCGTTTCTTTTAGCAGTCTGTCTGCTTCCTCCTCGGCACCTCAACTATTGCAGATGAAAGACCCAATCTGCCCTTTGATTCTGAGTTGTTGCTTCTTCTTCAAAGACACAAAATGTATGTCGTCTGAGTTTATCATCTGCCTTATGTATTCTAGGGTGAAAATTCTAACAGGTAAGTACTTGGGTAGTTTATATGGGGCCAACTCGTACCCATCTCAGTATGATTTTGGTACAGGTACCAATCAACAGTCTTTGTAAGGTCCGAGAGATGTAGAATCCTCTGAATTTCATCATTAATTATGGGTTTGGGTCTGCCGCTGAGCATACTCACCACTGGGTGGTAGAACTTCTCGATGAACTACTTGAAATAGAATTATTTGGAGTTATGTCTAAGTAGAGAAGTCCATGTTGTTACTTCTTGTGGTCTACCATCCTCGTCCATCTTCCACATAGAAAAAGAAAATTTGTCCGCTTGGAAGAAAACGAATAGGTATGCCAGTATTGTAGAATACCTGAACATACCTTCTGTGGAAAAATTTATGAATTGTTCATGATTTTTTTCCGCCAGGAATGTGCTGTAGTCGAACTGTGTAGTGGGTTTCTCATCGGTGGAGAAAATAGACAGAAATCCCAAAATTGGTTCATCTACCCATTGATCTGAAAAATAACCAAGCTAGGCGCATAGTGACGTGATGACCTCGTTTCCTTTTATTGAGAATAGGGAGGAAGGATAATGGGGGTTTGTAGTGGGGAGCTGAGTGGATTGTGGAAGAAAAAGCTCAAAAATCTGAGCTCTTTGAGGAAACGACAGCTTCTGGTAGAGCTCTGTGATGATTTCAAGGTTAAAAGGTGAGGTAGAGTCGGCTTGTGATATCTGCATCATTTGGTCAATGGTTTCTGGTGTGATGAGGAAAATAATTTCCCTGAACAAGGACACAATGGCTCTTTTTTCGAGGATATAATGGGATTGGCACTTGAGGGCGAATTCTGGGAAGTGGTGAATCTAGGGGAAAAGATACAAGGGTAGGTTGGACTCCCAAAGCCCAATTTCGTCACTCTGGTCTAGGAAAACTTATTTAAGCCATGACTGTAGGTCTACAAAGTCGAAATCGCATCTTGTGTCTGCGATTAAGTAGTCTTTGTCAGCTAGAGGAATCATTTTGAGATCGACAGGAGGTGGGAGAAAAGGATTCTCCTCACCTTTTGTTCTCTTTGACTTTGGCGCCATCACTGTAACAATACCTGCAAATAAAAAAAGGTTAGCGGGGATGACTGTAGATGTGGGCGGCTGACTGTAACGGAGAGGAAAATGGGGAAAATTCTCTGTAGCGACGACTGGGTAAATGGTGAGGGAATGAAGGGTGAGGGTAGTTTTGAGTGAACGGATATCCGTTGGATGCAGGAGATAGGTCAGGGGGTTAACGGATAAGTTAGCCAGTAATAAATGGCCAATGGGTCATTTAGAGCATGAGATGGCAGGTGACAACGACTGAAACATACGATTGAGTGACGTGGCAGGTATTGAATGGGGGAAAAGACCATGGTGAAGGGACTTGCCACGGGTGAACGAGGGAGAAAGACTGACAGAGTTATGGGAGGTGACTCTTACAGAAAAGGTGGGTAATGACGTCATGAGGTGACGAGGTATGTGAGACAGTAATAGGTGATGGGATTCGGGACCAATGGATTCATGCCACGTATAGATAGGTGGCCCGCCAGAGGAAAATTTCATTCCGGACCCCCCCCCCCCACCGTTAAAGGTAGATCGATCGAGGGGGTCCAAAAAACACCATGAGTCGTTGATTTGCGCACTTCCTTCTCAACCGTAGATCTATGCGTGATCTTTAAAATGCATTCTCGACCCCCCCCCCCTCC
>ML788220.1:62285-85391 GCA_009831015.1 Picea engelmannii | reverse complement strand
TACAATTCCTTATCTTATTTGGGTATATTATGATTGCACCAACAAAAGTTTCAAGTGTTATGTTATCCAACTCCTTCATTGTATCAAAGGTTCTGCCATTGTGTATCATGTGAAATTTTCTTTGATTTCAAATGAAATTTCAACTTTCATTAGATTTAATATTGATGCATTACAATTGTTTCAAGTCAAAGCTTCAGTTACTTGGTTTTCAATTGCAATGAATTGAAAGGTTATACTTGCCTTTTCTAATATGCATTGAATAGACACTTCATTCCTAAATAATTTGCTAATCCCATGAATTACCTTGGGTCAATTAAATTACTCCACTGCAACTCGCTATAACTCTACTGCAACTCACTATAACTATGATGTAACTCTGCTGCAACACTATGATGTAACTGTACTTTCTCCTTCGAATTTTGTGTTGTTACTCCACTTGTTGTTACTCACTATTACTCTATTGCAACTCGCTATAACTCTGCTACAACACTTTTTGTAACTCTGTTGCAACTCACTATAACTATGTTGTAACTCTATTGCAACACTATGCTGTAACTGTACTTTCTCCTTCGAATTTTGTGTTGTTACTCACTATTACTTTGTTGCAACTCGCTATAACTCTGCTGCAACACTTTATGTAACTCTGTTGCAACTCACTATAACTATGTTGTAACTCTGTTGCAACATTATGTTGTAATTGTACTTTCTCCTTCGAATTTTGTGTCGTTACTCCAAGGAGACTACAATAAACAAGTTCGAGAAATGGTCTTAAGATATCATCCATAAATCTTATAAGTGTTGTCATAGTATTGTGTAATATAAATTGCATAATGACTCACTCATGCAATCCATGTGTTTTTTTGAAAGTAATATTCCAAATTATTCTTTGTGTATATTGTCATATTGGTATCCTTACTTCTAATCCAACTTCATGATAACACATGCTTACAATATTTGGTTGATTAGTGCCTTGATTATTTGTAGGGGATATATATATATATATTACAATATATTAGAATATTACAAGATTACAATGTAATGGTAATGCCATATTACAATGTAATATGGCATTGCCATATTACATTGTAAAATGGCATACAATATGGTATACCATATTTGATGTAATTTATTTTTTTTAAAACCTAAAGTCATCGTGGCAATATCGACGCAAGTTCGTCGGAATTTGCCACGAATATTCGTCGCATATACAGCATGTGTGTCATAAGTTATTGGCTTGGCATAACTTTTTGTCCCAATTGCGATGAAGTTTCGTCGTAATTACCACATTTCTTCGTTGTTATTTCGACGATAGTTCGTCGTAATTGAGACGATGCATAGGGTTAACCAATATTGAAGGTGGTGACACATGGAGAGCTATTTTCGTCGATGTTTCCACGCACACTTGGATCATGGATATAGCGACGAAATTATTCCGACGAAAAAAAATCTCGACTTTCATGGAAATTGCAACGGATAAGTGTGGCAATATCAACGAAAAACCGTCGCAAATTTGCTCATATGTACTAGTGATTGTAGTGTATTCCCATGGTTGGTGGTCGTATTGTACGTTCCCTCTGAACCTAGAGTGTTGTCTCTTCCTTGTAATCGAATCGATTGTTGCTTCTAGAATGTCTTCTTTTGGTGGTGAAATTCTCGTAACCTTCTGCCACAATACCTCTTTGGAGTGAGGGCGTGTCCGTGTATGGCTCCTCTGTATTTTTCTCAAGACATAAAATTTTGAATGCATAACTATATGGTGCATTCTCTGATTTTTTTTCCCAGTGAATTGAATGATGTGTTCTCTTATTTTCCCAATGAATTGACTGGTGTATCTTCTGACCTTTCCCTCAGTGAATTGTATGGTGCATTCATTGATTTTTCCCCAGCGAATTGTATGGCACAATCTCTTATTTTTCCCAGTGAATTGTATGGCGCAATCTCTGATTTTTTCAGTGAATTGAATGATGCAATCTCTAACTTTTCCCAATGAATCGAATGATGCATTCTCTATTTTTTTCCAATGAATTTAATGGAATATATTCCGATCTTCCCTCAGGGATTGAAGGTGTATCCCATGTGATTCCCTTGACAGCCTTTGCACCCAGTTAAACTAAGCCGTGGCTCCCTTGGATTCCTTCCGTCCTTAAGGACCTAGGATTGCAAATCGACGGTTGGTTTCCTCAAATTCCTCCTTACGCATGTTCCCTCACCTTTAATGACTTGACAATTTCACTCAACCCCCTTCTCCCGTTGTTTGGTGGTCGATCGAAAAAGAAATCAATGTTCTATTTACAGTCCCGTTAATATTCTAGTGAATTTATCCTGTGGCATCCCAAATTTTTAGAAAATAAACTTCAGTGGTAATTTATGGGAAAGTATAAATTAGTTTAAGTTCATTACAGTTGGAGATCATTCAGTTTAAAGCATTTTCTTTTTTTTTTAAGGTTATATTTCAGTTAACTTTAATTTAGATTACGAAAATATGGAATCCTAAATAGCTTACCATGATAACTCCATTACTTTTGTTTTCATGTACTGTGCGTTCCTTTTTAGCTTCACTATGCCTATGTTACCCTATATTAGACCAGGTTTGAATTTAACATACAAATGTTGTAGAGGAATAAGACCACATATACACTAAAGTATGAATGGAAATTACCACTAACAGTTGAGTTCGATTAATTGGGATATTAAAATGATATTGAATGAAGTTCAAGGAATTTGCGAAGTTATTATCAAGAAATTGCTAATGATTTGTCATCATAGTTGACTTATAGACTGCTTGGGCATATTTACTAATGTTACAATTTGCAGGGTTTCGTTGACCCCCTTTTTCATTAATAAGGAATGTTCTTATCATGGCGACCTTAAAGTTTAAACAATCTCCTCGCTAATTACATTTTGTAATATTTAAATTGTTAATAGGATAGGTACATTTAAAAATCTATTGTGCATTTAAGTATGCTAGAAAAGGCATATTGATAACTAATAACTATCAATGCAAAATTTCCTGAACAAAACCTTGGAGGGTACATGCAATGTCTTCCCTTTAGTATGCTTTTTTTTCCCTTGACATCATATGGCATGTTCCTTCCTTGCATTAGGTTGTAATTCTAAAAATGATATGTATGCAATTGTTTTACCTTGCTTAAACTTTGGGAATTGTATTTTTGGGGTCATGTGCTTCTGGATGATGATGATGTGGATTATTGAAATCAGATGTAAAGAAAATCGTATTGTGACGCATGATTATGACATTTTATTCTCGCTCGTTGTGAAGTTTATGTTACATGGGTCAGATTATTAGATGTTGGCTACGCCTGGGTGATCTTGATGTAGTCAATTTTTCCTTATGAGTAAATGTTAGTAATTTGCGTCCATCTTCTTAATGTGAAAACTATGATACTCTTATTATGTTATATTTTGCGTGAAATTCATTCATTGTGATATCGTCGAGTTGTGTCACTATGACATTTATTGATGTTATTGTCCTAATGTAAAAAACAATTACCTATTGTATGTTGTTTTGTGTCGTAACGGTCAGGGTCGTTACATATGGTATCAGAGTGGGTTCAACCCTGTGACTGTGGATCGCCATGCTTTCCACTGCAGTAAACCCTTGATTAATAACCTAGCGCTAATTAAAACTTTAACCTGCCCATGCGATAAGCACAGTTAGATGACATCGTAGAGATACATGATGTGGTGCCAGGGGAGGAGGTACGATGCCTACAATAGCACCCACACCAGAGGGGTCCAACCCCCAAGGAGAAGAACAAGTCCCTGGGAAGGAGTCGATTGTGGTAAGGAATGTGTATGGTCAGACAAGGAGCTTCAAGGGAAATGTTGGAGGCCTTGAAAAACCATCTATACTGAGATAAGGCCACGGCACATGTACCCCTGAGGGTCCATAGCATGCCCCAACAATTATTGGTAGCATTCGCGGGGAACTCTAGAATATTAAGTTCCTGCACTCACGAGTCCCATGGATGGCTCAGTCGCCAAGGTAATGTGCTTCACACTTCGTGGTTACGACCTCTGACACAAAGGTCTGCATGGCGGTCTTCAGCTACAAGGGAACTCTCTTCTAAGGTGGAAGATGTGCCTACCTTAGCTAGACATAACCATCAGAGCCATGTTTTGGAAACGGTTCAATGAACGGTTCCAGGAGAAGTAAATTTCAAAGGAATTCATTAAGCACCAACTCAATGAGTTTTGCGCCTTACGACAAGGTGGCCATACGGTGCCAGATTATGAGATTAGATACTCTGGTATGCCCCGCATATGAACACGAAGAAGTTGGAGGTCAGCAAGTTTGTGTGCGGCCTTAACTCCAGCTTCGTGTGAAGGTGAGGGTCTAAATTCCTTAGACATCGTACGATGTCATCCAGTAGGCCTCATTGTTGAGGAAGAATTGACCGTGGTGGATAACCATTGGGGCAATCACCAATCCAAGGTGCTCGAGGCATTAGGTGCCATCACCAAATGAACTTTTATTATTTTTTAGATCTTGGTGCTTCAGAGAGCCCTATTTCTTACCACGCTAAAGAGGTTTTAGGTAATGGAATTTGACTGGATGAGTTTAGATGCGTCGAAATGACCTCGGGTGCCAACCGGATGGTTGGAGGAAAAGAGTATGAACTGTCTCTTTAATCTGGGGATAGTGTAACGAAGTCCGACCTATGACATGATATTAAGATCTTGCGATGAATTGATCAATATGGAATGGTGGGAATCACATGATGTGATACTCAACTGTAATACGAAACGGTTGAGCTTGGTCGATGATGAGGGACATAGATGTGTGATTGTGGGTTGGAACTAGGGAGTCTCCCTGAGGTTCATCTCTTCCTTGCATCTATGGAAGAGCATACACAAGGGATGTAATCTTTATGTGATCCTTGTGTTAAACGAGAAGGGAGTAGCAGAAGGTCTAGAAAACCTTCTGGTGGTGCGAGAATTTGTGGACGTCTTCCCTGAGGAGTTACCTAGGATGTCGCTTGAGAGGGAATTGGAATTTACCATAGATCTAAAACTGGGAACTGAACCTATAGAAAGAACGCCTTATCAGATGACAACCCCGAAGTTACAGGAGTTGAGAATGCAACTAAAGGAGTTGTTGGACCTAGGACTTATACGTCCAAGTGTGTCACCGTGGGGTATGCTTGTTATCTTCATACAAAAGAAGGATGGATCGTGGAGACTCTGCATTGACTATTGTCATTTGAACAAGGAAACGATCAAGAATCTATATCTGTTGCCAAGGATTGATGATATGTTTGATCAGATGAAGGGTATGAAAGTGTTTTCAAATATCGACTTGTGATTTGGGTATCACCAGTTACGGATCAAGGAGGACGACATCCCTAAGACCACCTTTAAGACAAGGTTTGGACATTACGATTTTATTGTTTTACCATTTGGACTGACGAATTCTCCAGGGGAATTTATGAGTTTGATGAACGAGGTGTCGTGAATACTTGGATAGGTTCATCCAAGTATTCATTAATGATATTTTGATTTACTCTCAGATGATGGAGGAGCATGATGAGCACTTGCGCTTGGTGCTACAGTGTCTACAAGGGAACAATTTATTTGGAAATTTGTCCAAATGCTCGTTTTATCAATCGAAGATTCACTACTTAGGGCATGTCATCTCCGATGAAGGTATCGATGTGGATCCAGCAAAGGTCAAGGATATTATGGAATGTCCTACACCGATGAATTTCCCCGGAGTGCATAGCTTCATGGGTTTAGCGGGATACTATCAATAGTTTGTCAAGGATTTTTTTTTTAATATAGCAAATTCGATTACGGAATTGCAGAAGAAGAATAAGAATTTTGTTGGGATTGAGAAATGCGCAGAGGCATTTCATAGGCTCAAGGATCTATTGACGACAGCACCAATACTAAGGGTCCCTGACGTGGACGTGGACTTCCTGGTATGCATTGACGCATCCAAAGAATGCTTAGGCGGAGTCTTTATGCAAGATGGTCAAGTGATCGCTTACATCTTGAGAAATTTGAGAAGGCATGAGGAGAACTATGTGATGCACAATTTGGAGTTGTTAGCCATTGTTTATGCCTTAAGAGTTTGGATACACTATCTGATTGGATGGAAATTTGAACTAAAAACTAACCACTGTGGTCTACAACACATATTTTACTCAAAGCAACTTGAATGCGCGACAACGATGTTGGTCGGAATTGCTTAGCGAGTACAATTTCAAGATTTCTTACATAAAAGGAACAGTGAACAGAATGGTGGATGTGTTGAGTCAGAGACCACACATATGTTTGGTGGTGCCTCTTCAGACGAATCCATGTGAAAATATTCTAAATTTATAGTGCGACGATGACTGGTACAAGGAGGTCAAGGATTTTATCGGACAAAACACAATGATGGTACCAAAATTTGAGGGATTTACTGTGAACAACGATGGATTATTAATATTTAAAAGTTGAGTTTACGTACCACCCAATGACGAGTTGAGGAGTTTGATCCTAGACGAGGCCCATAGAGCAGTGTACATGGCTCATCCTGGAGTCACGAAGATGACAGCAGACCTTAAACCCTTATTCTTCTAGAAAGGAATGAAGGTAGACATAGTCAACTACGTGGCAAGATGTCTAGAATGTCAACAAGTGAAGGCTGAACATAGACATCCGGCAGGATTACTACAGCCACATGCTATTCCGGAATCGAAATGGGAGGTCATTTCGATGGATTTCATTGTTGGATTGCCATTGACGACAAGGAGACACAACTCAATTTTTTTGGTAGTCAACACTCTGATGAAGAGTGATCATTTTATTCTGGTGCGTTTGATGTATCAGGAACCTGACAGAGCTAGAGTTTTCATCAGTGATATTGTGAGGCTGCATGGTGTGCCTAAGAGTATTATATCTGATAGAGGATCGGTGTTTATAGGACAATTTTGGACTAGTTTCCAAGAGGCCTTGGGAACCCAAACTAACTTTAGTACTATGTATCACCCGGAAACAGATGGGCATACCAAACGAACAAACCAAATCTTGGAGGATATGTTGTGTATGTAAATAATGGAACAACAGAAGTGTTGGGAAGAATTCTTGCCACTGGTAGAATTTTCATATAACAACAGTTATCAAAGAACCATTAAGATGGCGCCTTTCGAGTTTCTTTACGGGCGACCATGTCGGATGCCTTTGAGTTGGGATCGGCTTGAGGTAGGGTCCTGGTGAAACTTGAAGTGATCCAAGAAATGGAATACCAAATTCAAACCATAAGACAAATGATAAAGGAGGTGCAGGATAAAAAAAAGGTTATGTTGATGTGCACTGTGTCGATCGTAGTTATGAAGTTGGTGATCAAGTGTTCTTGCGGGTGAAACCGCATAAGAGTTTGATCAATTTTGGAAAGGGTGCTAAACTCTCTCCTAGGTTCATGGGACCCTTTGATATTGGGGAAAGGAATGGGCCCGTGGCCAATTGACTAGCCTTGCTTGATTCTTTGAGGCGTATGCATGATGTTTTTCACGTATCTATTTTGAGACATTATGTTATTGATCCTACAAATGTTATTGACACGAGTACCTTGCAAGTATATGAAGAGGGTGCACTCACGGCGGAGCCAATATGCATCGTGGACCATCGCGTTCGACAACTACGACGTTGAACAATAGATCAGGTCAAGGTCCAGTGGAACAACTATAGTCCACACTCGACGACCTGGGAGGATGCATACGATATGCGTTAGCAGTTTCCATTTATGTTTGATAGATAGACTTATGATATTGTGATACACTTTGTTTCGACACTTATATATTGTGAAACTTCGGGACGAATTTTAAAACAAGAGGGGTTGTATGTAACATCCTACTCTTCCGCGCACTGAGCGAACTTATTCTTTGAGGACACTTGCATGCAAGTGATCCGGGTTATTATACTATTGGTTGTTTTGATTATGATTATGAGATATTGTGGATTTGATGATATGTTATTATGTTGTATTTACATAGACATGTGTTATTGACTGGGTTCTCCTGAGTGTGCAGGAGTCTGGACATTGAGGATGAAGAGGCATCGATGAAACCCCTTAGACTACAGATCGAGTCAGGGAGTGTATTTTTAGGGTTTGAATATTGTTGATGTGACATATGTACATATGATTAGATGTTATGATGATTGATTATTATTGTTGACATGATTCGTTGATGATGCAAGCTGACGATAGTTTGTCGACCAGACTCACATTTGGAGTAGAGGGGTCATGCACGACAACCAGAGACATTGAGGGAGAGGTCTGGCAGCAGCCCTGCCATAACCTACTATCACTCTCGTCGTGGCTCAAATTATAGATTAACGATTACCTAGTTTGAGAAGACTCGCGATGCCATGAGGGAAGACTATGACAGTTACTCACGATGATTCTAAGGGGTGTGCAATAAGGCAGGGTCCTTATTCTTTAGAGGCCCTTAGTCTCCCACAAGATCACCTGACGGAGTATTGACTCCAGGGGTTTGACGTCTACCAAATTCAATCAAGAGGCGAGTCACACCCTTGGAGCACGTAGTGCGTCTTGAAGGGCACATCGCGCAAATAAAACTAAAAGAGGTGAGTGGCACCCTTGGAGCATGTAGTGCGTCTTGAAGGTCACGTCGCACAAATAGAACGGAAAGAGGCGAGTGGCACCCTTGGAGCACATAGTGCATCCTGAAGGGCACATCACAATTTTAACTGGTAAGTTAATAAACCTAGTGCCTAGAAAATTATGCCTCCTTAGGACCTGGTCGGCCTTAAAATGAAAAAAGTGATGAGTAAGTTTAATAACAAATTTTCCCTTAATAACTGTAGTCAAGCCTAGTGAATTTAAAACCTAGGTCTAAGTAGAACCTCTGAACAAAAACAATTAGACATATAACAATAAAGGGGTAAAGAAATTCAAACTTTAATTATTAAAGTAAAAAAATTATAATGGAGGATTAAATTTATTAAAAGGGTAAATGATTTTTTTTATCTACACTTGCTAAATTGATTTTTGGTTAAAAAGGAAAAGGGGGAAACTTAAAAGAGAAGGAAACTTAAAGAAAAAGGGAAACTTAAAGAAAAAGGGAAACTTAAGGAAAAGGGGAAACTTAAAGAAAAAGATAAATGTCTAACTTAGTAAGGAATCTAGCCTTTGGAACTTTTTATTTATGAACTCAACTAGGAATTAAGTAAGGAGTAAGTCATTTAAGAATTGTAAAGGAATATTGGGACACCGAGGAGCGTTTTTAGGAATGCTTTTAGGTGGGTGAGGGAAATAGGAATAATTAATTAATTAATAAAATTGATTTTCTGGTGCAACTAGGGGATCAGGCGACATATGTACGGGGGAGGTTTTTCCTAATTAAATAAATGAAAAATGAATCTAATGAGGGATTGGAAAACTAATGAATAAGAAACTCTATAAAAATGATGGTGGAGGAGGAGTATGGATCACGTCTGGCTTGTGTAACGTTATGCTGTTGAAATTTCATCTTGATTGAACTTTCTCTTTTGGGAGTTGGGATACCCAGCTCGGGTAACGAGTGGTGGCTCGACCTTGCGAGGCGATTTGGGTGCTAGCATTATCTAGTATTGTGTGCATGGCCCCTTTGCGGCTCGGGGGGCTCAAGGGGAAGAAGATTACCCCTAGCGTTGGCTGGGAGGTACCGGTGAGGTCTCATCGGTCGGCAATCAGGATCTGGATGGAGTGAACACGTGGGAGGACATCTTCGCCTCGTTGTCATCGATAAAGGTATGCATGTTAAATTCGTTACTAGTAATAAATTTAAGTTTACACTTGTTTATTTTACTGTATTCGGATGACGATTTCATTTCCATGAGCTTTCCTTGTGAATTATGGTATCAATGTAATCCATTTATCCTTTAAGTTATTAGTATGTGCCTGAGCAGTCGGCCAGGAGTCGAATCCACTATCTTTCACTCCGGTGTTAAAGATTTAGATTCAAATGCCATGTTTTCATGTGCATGGATAATAACTGAAGGATCATTTCTCTTCCCAGCAAGGAATTCTCTCCTCGATGTTTAATCTCTTCAGTTTACCAACGTTTGATTCTCTGTGTTTTATTCTCTGAGTTGTATTGATTCTCTGCGTTGATTCTCAGATTTGTATTTGTTCTCTACATTGATTCTTTATGTTTTATTTTCATTATTGTTCTCCGGAGAAAATATGGATGCAGATTCAGTGTTGAGAAATCGCTGATATTCCTCATATATTCTTCATTTTTACCGGTAAGTTAAAATCGCCATGTTTAAATTTTATACTAGTCACTTGATTTTCCCTTCTTTAAAATCCCAATTATATTAGTCTTTTATACCAATCAGTATAAATTCGCCTTCTTTAAAATCGTATTGTAGTATGGTTGTATTTTGCTTGGGCATGCCTTGCTTATTTTATAGATGTTGGTGACAGTTTTTTATTATCGTGGTAGTGGATAAAAATGGCGATGGTCACCATTCCAAATTTCAGTTTATGTCAGTCATTATTAATGGAGATCAACTGAATATTATTTTTATTATGACTATTGAAACTGATTTACCATTGAATAATTATTTAAAGTTATAACTGGGAGAATGGTTTACACTTGTGAATTTACTGTTATCTTCCTTAGATGGACGGTGCACCCATTACAATATTTCTGAGTTATCGAATCCTTATTACTGTAGTGTATTCCCATGGTTGGTGGTCGTATTGTGCTTTCCCTCTGAACCCGGAGCGTTGTCTCTTCCTTATAATCGAATCGATTGTTGCTTCAGGAATGTCTGATTTTGGTTGTGAAATTATCGTAACCTTCTGCCACAAGAGCTCTCTGGAGTGAGGGCGTGCCTTTGTATGGTGCATTCTCAAGACCTAAAATTTTGAATGCATAATTGTATGGTGCATTCTCTGATTTTTTTTCCCGGTAAATTGAATGATGTGTTCTCTGATTTTCCTAACAAATTGACTGGTGTATCTTCCGAACTTTCCCTCGGTGAATTGTATGGTGCATTCACTGATTATTCCCCAGTGAATTGTATGGTGCAATCTCTGATTTTTCCCAGAGAATTGTATGGCACAATCTATGATTTTTCCCAGCGAATTGAATGATACAATATTTGATTTTTCCCAGCGAATTGAATGATGCATTCTCTGATTTTTCCCAGCGAATTCAATGGCATATCTTTTGATCTTCCCTCAGCGATTGAAGGTGTATCCCATGCGATTCCCTTGACCACCTCTGCTCCCATTTAAACTAAGTCGTGGATCCCTTGGATTCCCTTCCATCCTTAAGGACCTGGCATTGCAAATCGAAGGTTAGTTTCCTCAGATTCCTCCTTACGCATGTCCCCTCACCTTTAACGACTTGACAATGACACTCGACCCCCTTCTCCCGTTGTTTGGTGGCCGAGCGAAACGGAAATCAATGTTATATTTACAATCCTGTTAATATTCCGGTGAATTTATCCTGTGGCATCCCAAATTTTTAGAAAATAAACTTCAGTGGTAATTTATGGGAAAGTATAAATTAGTTTAAGTTCATTACAGTTGGATATCATTCAGTTTAGATCGGTTTTTTTTAAAGGTTATATTTCAGTTAACTCTAATTTAGATTACAAAAATATGGAATCCTAAATAGCTTACGATGATAACTTTGTTACTTCTGTTTCCGTGTACTGTGCGTTCTTTTTTAGCTTCACTATGCCTACGTTAACCCTATATTAGACCAGAGTTGAATTTAACATACAAATGTTGTGGAGGAATAAGACCATGTATACACTAAAGTATGAATGGAAATTACCACTGACAGTTGAGTTCGATTAATTGGGATATTAAAATGATATTGAATGAAGTTCAAGGAATTTGCGAAGTTATTATCCAGCAATTGCTAATGATTTGTCATCATAGTTGACTTATAGACTACTTGGGCGTATTTACTAATGTTACAATTTGCAGGGTTTCATTGACCCCCTTTTAAATTAGGGTTTCGCTAATTACATTTTGTAATATTTAAATTGTTAATAGGATAGGTACATTTAAAAAGCTAGTGTGCATTTAAGTATGCTAGAAAAGGCATATTGATAACTAATAACTATTGATGCAAAATTTCTTGAACAAAACCTTGGAGGGTACATGCAATGTCTCCCCTTCAATATGCTTATTTTTCTCTTGACATCATATGGCATGTTCCTTCCTTGTGTTAGGTTGTAATTCTAAAAATGATATTTATGCAGTTGTTTTACCTTGTTTAAACTTTGGGAATTGTATTTTTGGGGTCATGTGCTTCTGGATGATGATGATGTGGATTATTGAAATCAGATGTAATGAAAATCCTATTGTGACGCATGATTATGACGTTTTATTCTCGCTCGTTGTGAATTTTATGTTACATGGGTCGGATTATTAGATGGTGGCTACGATTAGGTGATCTTGATGTAGTCAATTTTTCCTTATGAGTAAATGTTAGTAATTTGTGTCCATCTTCTTGATGTGAAAACTATGATACGCTTGTTATGTTATGTGTTGCGTGAAATTCATTCATTGTGATATCGTCGAGTTGTGTCGTTGTGACTTTTATTGATGTTATTGTCCTAATGTAAAAAAAAAAAAATACCTGTTGTATGTTGTTTTGTGTCTTAACGGTTGGGGTCGTTACACAAATCATCTATGTGATTTTTGAATGTTGTTCAATGTAGACCTAAGAAAAAATTCAAACTTTGAGCCATGTTGTCATCTCAGCAGATAAATATATTGCCAAATTTAGCTATAAGACTTGGTGAGACTTGGCATGGGTGAACGCATTTGATTATGGGAATATATGTATGGTGAAATATTTTATACATGAATTGTTGCCAATAACTTTGAATGGATCATAGTATCGTAGCAAACTCAACAAACATATGTTAGAAAAATTTGATTCGATGTATCGATAGTTTTGAAAGATGCATGTAGATATTCTATTTTGAAAGATTTCAATGCTAACATGGAAGATATTAAATATGAATTAGATGAAAAGGGTATTAGTTTAGGTTTGTATACCTTGTTGTAGCTAGTGGACATTATTAAATGTCACAATAGAAAATTGTTTGAAACAGTGTGCTCAAAATGTTTTGTGAAGATATAAATCTTTGTAATTCAAGAACAATGCATGTAGTGAATAGTTATTATTATGAACATGAAATACTTAATATTTGATAAATTAATCTCTATAATGTGCCAACTAGGCCTCTCTTAGAAGCCTAAATTGGAAGGGAACTATAAGTATCTCTATAAGGCACACCCACCTTGTTGATAGGAATGTAATTATTGTTGCATACATTTTTAGATAATAAAATATTTCACTGATATTGGTAGAAGGGATGATTTGGGTTCCTATAAATCCTTTTCCTTGCAATAAAAGGATGAAGAATTGGCCCATAGAATACATTCCTATGAATTTTTCAGGGCATATGTTTCAAGAATGATTAAAGAACATTTCAAAAACAACATCTGGATGTCAATTACAATGTATTTCAAAATTATAATATCACATACTTTGATAAAATATCAAAATGAATAAATATTCGTATGAAATAAACAAAATTTGAGGCCCAAAAATAGAACACATGATCCCATGAATTTATTAAAATCCCGAAATAAACACCCATGTCAAATATAGGTTGAGAAAAAATATAGTAAACTTACATGAAAACTCGATATTTCTCCCATTAAAATTATATGGTGAGAATTTGTCACCACCCATTCATTAACACACCTATACAATAATTTGTAAAACAAGAATTATACCGTACATAGAAACTAAACTAAAAAACTTCAATGATCAAACATGGATGGAAAAAAATTATAAGTGACTATAATCCTTCGTGATAAACATACAGATATATGCATTTAAAAATATCATTTAATTAGTAGAAGCATCTCCAAATTTTTTAAGGACAACCATATAACCAAGATGACATATGGTATGAACTTCATCCATTCATGGAGCATTTGTGTACTTATTAGTTCACCATCTCTTCTACAGGGATTTTTTCCTTTTAGAGGAATATTTCATGGTTAATATTGGCAATGGAACCCTCTACATGCATATTTAGTTCTCCATTTGGCATAGCAAGGCCATTCTCAACAACAATTAAATAACTTGAACAAGAAGAAAAAGGTTTATATTTGTCATTAAGAGGCCCATTGGTTCTCTCTCTTAGACAAGACTTATGAAGAGGAAAATTAACAACTACATTGATGTAATAATATAGTGAGTGGTTATTTTAAGTTCGTAATGACTTAAAAAACATTATAATAGTATCAATCATCAATATTAGTTCACTTGTATGTAGTCAAATATGGTTACAATGTTTTATTAGCTAGGCCTCACTAACTTATTTTGGGTATAAAAATAATTGAATTTCAAATTGATAGTATTCCTTAGCCCACTATCACCTGCAATACATATTCACATTAGTCATTTAGGATGGAGTTTCCAATAGGGTGTTGTCATCACATAATTGAATTCAATCCGGCCTTGTTTATCTTGTTTTGGGATCTCAATATTTTAGCCTTTAGGGAGGTCATCCTTCACTTATTTTTTAGTTCCAAAACCCTCCCATATAATTTAAGTACATTTCCAATATGATTAAGTCATATTTCATCAAAGGTAAACATAGTTTGCAAAAATTTCAATGTTGACCCCTTTCACTAATTAATAGGCAGGCTCCACGTGAGTCGGGTCTGGCATAGAATATAAAAAGAATTATTTTGACATTTTATAAAACCTAATAGCCATAGCCTATTGTGATAGTGAAAATATTTCAAATGATCCCTCATTTTCCCAAGTATGGGTTTGTATTCCTAGTCTATGAAGGGTGCAAGTTGAGTATCTCCTAGGGGATCAAATTCTATAGTTGTAACTTCACTAATCAAATTCTATTTGAATCTAACCTAGAGAGAAAATATGTCTTGGTTATGATGTAGAGTTATTCAATAAATTTTGATGGTATAAAATATTTCTAGTTTTGAACCCTGCTTGTTAAGAATGAACTTTCGAAAGATCAACACTAGTTTCAAAGAAGTAGTTTGGTGGTAGAGGTTCATTGTTTAAAAAGTTTATTTGATCATAATTGAAACATAAAACTAAATATTCCAAACCACATATTACCTCATGAATTTTTCCAATGACATATTATCTTTCCCATTTTGATATCAGATGACTCACTTAGAGTTATCACAAGTCTCCAAACCAATTTCAAGAGTGTGGTCTATGTAGCTCACCAAATAGAAATTATAAGTAGTTAAACCAATAGTTGGAAGACTCAAATCAAATTTATGATTGGAAATTTTTAAATTAAGCATCGATACATTTCTAGCAATATTTCATCTACCTCATTCTGAAAATGTATCACTGAATGGAAACCTTCTCAAATTCAAGTCACTTGGTGATCCCACTAGCAAACCAATGTCTTAAGTCACGGTGGCCATAACCCATAACAACCATGAATGCATTTCACCTCCATACCCATACACCAAAGACACATACTCACTCTTTCAAGCCTCCTCCATCCATTTCTTAGACCTCCATGAGAAAGTACATCTCCCTCCACTCCAGTTCCCATCAACCTACCAACATATACACATACTAAATGAATATTTCGTTGAATACTTACCCGAATGTCATTGCCAAAATATCATAAGTTTCCATATTAATAAATATCTAAATGTCATTGCCACAAAATCATGGGTGGAAACTTAACAAAATATGTAAAACTATAAATTAAGGTCATTTTTGTTGAAATTTTATAACTATGGAGATTACAACATGTGGAGCATACATAAATATATAACATATTGAAACAATGGTGACAGAGACACTAATACAATCATTTTATTTAATGTAACCTTATGATTACAAAGTTGTTTTGATCCATTCTCAAATCCATCTCCTCCTCTACTGGGATCATTTCTTTGAAAAATTAGCAGATGCAAATATGATGCAAAAATAAATGTAGTCGTGATTAATACACTGAATAAAATGAAAAATATTTTCCAATCAGCATCGCTTATTATCAAATAGTGTAGTATTCATTAAGATTCTAGACTTGTAAACATAAACGATAATTTCCACCTCTAACGGACAAGATGGTAGAAAAATATAGATTATAATACAAGTGAAAAAATAATAAAGGAATTCCAACCAATGTACAATACAATTCCACATTTCCAAATTACATTCATCTACAAAATATACACTTTGGAAGTATCACATTCATAAATCTTGGAACTTAAAACAATAGTTAGGATTTCGCATCTTAATCAACTAGTATGGTTGGATGCTTTGACAAATAACTCATTTCAAACAAATTCTCTACTATAAGAATGGAGCCTTCCCAACAATGAAATAAAGCAAAGTAACACCAACTAACTAGATATCAACTTTGCAACCTTGGAGTAAAGATGTTAGATATAACACCTACATGCCCCATGATTTTCTCATTATCCATAATCATATTGTATAATTCCTAAGCTCCCAATTTTTTTCATTAATCATGTCTTGGATGAAGAGACACATCTCTAGTGTGTCAATGCTAGAAATAAGGTACAATGTCTAAGACAATGGAATTTGGCCATGATCCATGTCCTTGGTGCTTTAACCCATCACTCACATGGTAAAACTTTGAATTGGTCTTGTATCCCATTCTCGGGAAAATTTAGGTGGCCATTGACTTTGTATAGAGAATTATCACATGCTATAAGGCATCATGCAATACCTATGTGCCTCATATTAGTAATATAGTTCCCAATACCCTTTATTTTAAGACCAAAGAATTTATTTGAACATGAGACACATCCTTAGTGTGTCAAACCAAAGAATCAAGCTTTTGTCTCACTCTTAGGGAAAAGATCACTTCCAAATGGGTTGTCTGAGTGTTTGTGCACTTATGCATTATCCAAGGGGAACATAAGGTTGCTATGGGGACTAAGCCCATATTTTATGTCCTTGAATCATCCTTAGACTAGGATACTCATGAGAAAAAGATAACTTATGGAGGTTGTGTATCATTGTTTAGGAATATGTGCATGGCCTATGAGCCATATAAGCATTACTAGATCTTAAGCTCCTAGTTTTTTTGCATCAAACAATGTCATGGTATAAGAGACATGTGTTTGGTGTTTCAAACCTTAGAATTAGTCTCATATCCAAATTTTGGATCAAAAACTTCTTATAGAGTGCACATGTTGTGCCATAGGACCTTTTCATGGCTAATGATCTATAAAAATAGTTTGTAGGGCCTAATACCTTAGGTTGCTACTACACACCATGTACTAAATATACTACATAGTTCCTAAGGCACCACTTCAATTCTTGAAGCATGTCGTGGGTGAGGAGACCCACCCTTGGTGTGTTAAAAAATTGAATCAGGGCCCTTCCCTAGTCTTAAGCCAAATATTCCATACAAAGGGAATGTCTCGTGGAAGGGGATTTTTAATAATAATTTAAATTTAAATTATAATAATTATTAAAGGGAATGTCTCGTGGTAGGGGATTTTTAATAATAATTACAATTTTAAATTATAATTATTATTAAAGAGCATGTCTCATGGTAGGGCATTTTTAATTATAACCATTAATAATTATAATAATTATAGTAATAATATTTTTTTAATTATAATTATGGTTATTACTATTATTATTTTATTATGATTATTATATTTTTTTATACTAATGATAAAAATAAAAAAATTGTGACATGGACATAATGCAATTTTTTTCATGTTGTCTTACATCATGTGTATAGTGTTATAATGTTGCTATGATGATGCAGAATGGCACGATGGTGACCCTTGGTGACACTGAGACTACATAGAGATGATGAACAACAATGTGTGTTTTATCTTAGAATCATAAAAATCAATGCAAGGTCAATGCAATCATCCAAAAAAAATGCACAAGCAATCTTTACATTGTTTTCAGTGTCCATTTCAGTCATAAGCTGAAATGTGGAGGTCCCCTCATTTAATTTTCACATGAGGGTGTGGTGTAGAGATTCTTGGAGCTAAAAGGGATTTTAGGGGGCACTCAATAGGAGAAAGAAAAGGAGATTTTTGGGGCATCATTACCATATCTCTTAGATTTAGAGGTACTTTTTTGTCATTTTCCCTAAAAAAAATTGTGGATTTAAAATAAAATGTGATGTGGGTTTTGAAGATGAGATTTGGGTTTTCGGTTTTATAAATGGGTTTTGGAGATGGATTTTGGGTTTTCCTTCCTCTTCCCTCATTCATCTCCTTCTTCCCCTATCTCCTATCCTTCATCTTCCTCTCTTTCTCTCTCTCCTCTCCTTCTTCTTCCTCTCTTCCTCTCCCTATCCTTCTCTTCCTCTTATTTTTCCTCTCCCTTCTCCCTCTTCCTCTCTTCCTCTCTCTCCTCTCCCTATCCCTCTTCCTCTCCTCCCACTCCTTCTCCCTCTTTTTATTCCCCTCTTCCCATCCTATTTTTATTCCCCCATCCTCCCCTCAGGCCTATTTTTCTTCGCCCTTCTCTATCATTTCTTCCCCCTCTACCTTTTCCTCTTTCTCTTATCCTTCATCCACCTCTTCCTTTTCTCTTCCTCACATACTATAGTCCCACAATTTTCTAAACTTATACCAAAGAATCACCTACCATTGTATAGGTGTTCCTAACAATTCTCTCATTGAGTAAAATGAGTATGTCAAGTATGAAATAATCACGTGTTTGTACAATTGAGATCATATATATTTTATACCCTTATTGGCATTTCCCTTCCACCCTAATTAGGTCCTACTCATCTCTTCTCATCGTAAAAATTTCCCAATTAAGAAATATAGGATTTTATTCATGCACACAAGTGATCCGGATTTATAAATGGAAAAAAATGGAATACATGCGTATAGAAAATAAATACACAGAGATACAGTAAAACTTGACTTTTATTAATAAAGATAATATGTTGAAACTATAAAATTGTAGACTGAAACAAACTTGCTCGAATAGTGGCAGCTTATCTCTAAGAAGAGATGTGACAGCTATGCTCATTCGCAAGAATATGGTTACAATGAGGCTTCAAGGGCATTTTTAACATGAATCATAAATGAGAAAAACATAAACATCAAAAAACCTAACCCTAGGAGTTGAAGTGCCAAAAGTCATATGGGCCTCGATGGGGTAAGTTGGTACATCAACTTCTCGGAGTCGTAACTTTTGTATACGATCTCCATTTTAGGTGCACGATATCTCCTTGGAAAGAACTATCTAAGAAATACACATGTTATTTTCACACTCTGTCTAAAGCTTATAGTGTGATTGTGTCACGCCCAAAAAATTATTTAGGGCCTCAAAATGGTCCCAGAATTTTAGGACCCAAAAAACTAGGAAAAACTGCCAAGATGAAATTTTTTCTTTGAACCAGTGGAATATGTGGGTGGCCATCGATATCCACCTATATAAATCCTCTCCCCTTAGGAATAAATGGTCTCCATTGCATTGAGTTCCCCCATCGGATGGGGAAACTTCTGTTGAAATTGGCCCCAGGTGAGCCACTTGCCTTGGTTCAAAAGTTGCCTTGCTTTGACAACTCGATAAAGATGGATCCTATGTTGCCAAGTGCCCTTAATATGAGTGTCCCTAATCTGATCATTAGATTCTTGTTCCATGTATTCAGTTTTATCTCTATTGATGTCAACTGCTCAGCCATCTCTGATGTGTCCGATAATGGTGGCAAGTATGGCCGAAGGAGGTCCACATTGAACATGGGGTGCAAGCCAAGGAAGGGTGGAATACTTATGATGCAGACCCCCCTTGCCCTTGGGCCGAGATCCGCACAGGATCGTTCTAAATTCACCTTAAGCCAAAGTGGATCCCTCGGATCCCTATTGGAACCTCACAAATTCGATCCACAGGTCCTTTGAAAACTCCATCTGTGCGAACACGCACTAAGCGCAAGCTTCACCCTCACACGACCACAAATGGGGCTTAGCGCAAGTGCCTTTCGCAACTCGCAACTCGCGAGTTCGTGGGTAGAAGATCCTCGACTCCTCTTTTCCAAACCCCCGATACCCGAGATGACGATACATGTATGGTTCCTCCTTGTTAGCACCTCCCGCACATGACCACCAGCTAAGGTTAACTGCTAGCGCTACTCGCAGCTCGCGACTTCGTGAGTTGGAGTGTTGAGCTCTCGTGCTCCTCCTTCGCGAATCCCCGAGACGCGATAAATTTACAAAGGGTTGACTCCTTCCCAGGTGATGGTGTCCAGTTGCCTATCACCTGCTTCTATCTTTCTGTGGGCACTCGTTGCTACGCCACCTGTCAACCACGTGATTCCCACCACATGGACGTGCCATGTGTTGCACGAGCCCTCGCAACTCGCAAGCTCATGACTTCTGCAGTCAAAAAGAGTTTCTTTCAAACCCCGAACTCCCGAGACGCAATACCTGTTGGAAGTTATAATCCGACGGTCCTCCCATAGCTCGGATCCAATGATCTGGATTTCCTTACCTGTTCCTCGCAACTCGGGACTTCGCAAAAATATCAAGAGTTTGGTTTGGCCTCCAAACTCATGATCCCCGAGTTTGCTATAATGATCCAACGGCTCAAACTGATCAATATCAACGGTCCACGTTGATTCTTGATGTCAGGGTGGTGAGTTCTTCCAACTCCTAACTGCCTTGCAGCTTCACTGGATCCTACGGTCCTTGCAACTTCACGAGTTCTCCATAGAGAATTCTGAATGCTCGATTCATTCTTCTCAAGGATCTCTGGCCAAAATGGCTTGGCGTTCTTCCACATGAACTTAACCTCTATACGACGACTTCGATTTCCATCTCCCTTTGAAGTGGTTCGATTTCTGCCTTCCTTTGAACACTTCAACAGTGTTATCTCTCCTGGGCTTTTACTTGCAAACTCAAGTCTTTCCAAAAGGATCCCTGCTCGCACTCCTTGCGGCAGACTTTCAAATAAGCTCTGGTTATTTGAGTCTTTGACCCTGTGCACTCTTTGCAACAGTAGTCCTTCAAACTTCCCCTTAGTTGATTAATTATAAGACTTCCACCAGCCTGTGCACACCTTTCACAGCTCTGTGATTCACCTGCACTTCAACTGAAATGAGAACAACGATATCTCTCCTGAGCTTTCTGAGATAAAACTCAGACCCTCGTCAACGCACACCTTGCGGACGTTTCACTGCACTCCTTACAGGAACTCTCAAGATGAGAAACAATTGAAACTCATTCTTCTACTCTATCAGACTTCATACACTTAACATGAAATCATACATTTAACCCAACATTGAAACAAATGCATAAACAGAGAGAATAAAACAACTGTAAGCATACCATTCAGCAAATGTAAATAGTAAGCATCATAACACCATGGATATTGAGTCAAAGCTTCATATATTAACTCAAATGCTCTTGTACATGGGTTCTTCTCTACAACTCTCTGCTATAGCTCTCAATGATGATAATGTTACAAAGCTACAATGATACAAGAATGAGGGTGTCTATATATGTTTTCCCTCCTACACTCCTAAAATTGTCTAATCTCTTAATTCAAATATACCTACTTTCATTAAACAGACTTAATGTCTATTACATCCGGCAAATGAGAGCAAATCGATCAAGATCTGTTTACAATATGCAAGTACGCTTCCTTTAACTACTACATTAATATCTGCTCATTAATTTTTCAAAAACATTTCAAAATGTGCAAAATGTGTGTTATACTTTTCCAGCTGTCTTCCGCCTTTATGCTTGCTTGGTTGGCTGCTTACGATGCTCCTGCATCATACTCCCTTGCTTGAAAATTTTCATGAACTCCTGTTCATGGCTCTTGCACAGTCCGCCCATGCTTATGAATTTTTGCTTCATCTTCCCAACTGGCATATTCAACTGGATGTCCCTTCCATTTGACCAAGTATTCAAAATACTCTTTTCTCCTAGTCTTTCTACTAATCCTTTTGCCAATTATGCTTTCCATCTGCGGCTTTTCAACTACAGGCATTTGTTTTGTTCATTGAACCTCCTTTTGTTCATTTTCTGTTCCTGCTTCTTCAGCTCTATAAGGGTACAAATCTGCAACATTGAATATTGGTGAGATTCTGACCCCATCGGGTAATTCAATCTCATATGCGTTTGCCCCAAATTTCCTTATGACCTTTCACGGTCCAATATTTTTCATCTTTAGTTTATTATATGTTCCCCTTGGGAACCTCTCCTTCCTCAGATGTGCAAGAATTAGATCACCAACTTCAAATTGAAGTTCCCGCCTGTGTTGATCTGCTCTCCACTTGTATTCTTGACTTGAATTCTGCAATCGCTCTTTGATTTGGCTGTGAAGCTCCTTCATTCCTTCTGCAAAGTCCCATGCACTAGCACTTCTGAATCCATCTTGTTCTACATCTTTCAATTCAGAAACTCCCCTTGGCTGCATTCCCTATACAATCTAGAATGGACTCTGCCCTATGCTTCTATTGAGTGAATCATTGTAGGTGAATTCCTCCTGTGGCAGAATGTGATCCCACTGACTGTGGTGTTCAGTCACTAAGCTTCTTAGCAAATCTCCCAAGCTCTTATTTACGACCTATGTATGTCCATCCGTCTGAGGATGATACACTGAGCTAAAAGACAAACTTGTCCCCAGCTTCTTCCATTAGGTCCTCCAGAAATGTCCCATGAACTTGGTATCTCGATCAGAAACGATACTCTTTGGCAAGTCATGAAGTCTGACAACTTCCTTGAAAAACAGGTTCACAATATGAGTTGCGTCGTTGGTTTTCTGGCATGGTATGTGTTATCACTCCAAGAAACCCTCCGTGGTTGCAGACCAGAGGTGCTTGGTAACTTAAGAAATGAATATTTTTGTATTTTGTAAAGGTGGATCAATGGGACAACTCAATATGGCTTATGGCATTCAAACGTGAAAATGATAAACAAATAGACAGTGCTCTCAAAGATTGACTAATCAGCAGATAGCTTTAAAGTGGGTGAAGAAGAGATTATAACTAAACCAGTACAATGTAGGGTCTAAGAGATAATCAAAAGAATTATTATCAGGCTATGAGCTAAACAATGGGATGACAGCCATTCAAAGCTTG
>ML788220.1:46755-59743 GCA_009831015.1 Picea engelmannii | reverse complement strand
CTTCGAAAGATGTTCCCCATAAAGATACTTCTCACAAATAGAACCATTTGATCCACCTTGCTGAGAAGTTGAAACCTTGCTGAAGACATCGTTTGCAGAAGATAAATACGGCATGTAGCTGACATTGGAGCAGACGAGAGCACAAGATTTAAATTTTGAACAAGAGAAGCTTTTCGGTGGTTAAGAACTTCCAGACATGTGCCTCTTATCCACCAAAATAATCGGCTTTCGGCGGTTAACTAGTTGTTTTACAGACCAGTTTAACCATCGAAAGCTGAGATTTTAAATTTTGAAGACCAAGACTCACTAAAATGAATTTTTTGACTCATTTTATCTCCCAAAATGACGGTGCTATTTTGGGAGTTAACAGTATGAAATGTGCCATCTTTGAAAATCTGTTGACTACCACAAATATTGAATCACATCCTCTTTGTGTCCTTGGCAGTCCCAATATGAAATCCATGCTCATTGTGTCCCATGGCCTTTCAGGTATGGGCAATGGTTGATATAACCTTGTGTTCTGCCTTTTTCCCTTCGTGTGCTAACAAATTCTGCACCTGTCCACAAATTTCTTAACATCTGTCCTCATCCCTGGCCAGAAATATGAGCCATTCAACTTTGAGAATGTCTTATCATGACCAAAGTGTTCGGCCAATCCTCCACTGTGTTTTTGCTTCAGCAGGTTCTCCGTCATGGAGCATTTTGGAATACATAATCGATTTCCCCTGAACAATAATCCATCCTAGATCATGTATTCAATCCATTGGCTTCTGTCTCTGAGAATTGGATTCTCATATGCCTCATATGCTTTTTTGAAGTCTGGATCATCTCTGTACATTTATTTGAGGTTATCAAAACCCAAAGTCTTGACTCTGAATTTCTACATAAGGAAGCATTTCCTGATCAAAGCATCAGCAACTTTGTTAGCAGTTCCAAAAATATGCTTAATCACAAAAGTAAAATTTTGCATGAATTCAACCCATTTAACATGTTTTTGGTTCAACTTCTCCTGATGAGTCACAAATTGTAAAGCGTGATTATCACTGTATAAAACAAACTCTTTGGGAACCAAATAGTGTCTCCATTTCTTCAGTGCTTGTATGACTGCGTAGAATTCTTTGTCATATGTGGAGTACTTAATCTTCGCTTCATTTAGTTTTTCACTAAAATATGCGATCGGCCTGTCATCTTGGCTCAAGACCGCTCCAATTGCAAATCCACTCGCATCACACTTGACCTGGAACGTCTTGCTGAAATCTGGAAAAACCAGAATTGGTTGCTCAGTGATCTTCTTCTTCAGCAGCTTGAAACTCTTTTCTGCTTCTTCTGTCCAGTGAAAAGATTTATGTGTTTTTTTCACCGTATCCATCATTGGTGCACTAATTCCACTGAAGTTTCGGATAAATTTCCTGTAGAAGCTAGCCAAACCATGGAAGCTTCGTACTTCGAATACACTCTTCAGCGATGGCCAATCCTTAATCGCCTTTATCTTTTCTGGATCCAACTTCAACTCATTTGCAGAGATAAAAAAACCCAAATAAATGAGTTTTGTCCTCATAAATGATGATTTCTTCACATTGATCAGCAATTTCTCTTGTTGTAATCTTCTCATCACTGCAACTAAATGCTTCAAGTGTCCTACTTTTGTTTTGCTGAAAATTAATATATCGTCAAGATATACAATGACGAATTTCCCAATGAAATCCTTCAGGACTTCGTTCATCAATCTCATGAAAGTACTGGGCACATTCGTTAAGCCAAATGGCATGACAAGCCATTCATACAACCCTTCATTTGTCTTGAATGTTGTTTTCCATTCATCACCTTCTCGCATTCGAATTTGATGATACCCTCTTTTCAAATCAATCTTTGAAAAAAAATTTGCTCCACTCAAGCAATCCATCAAATCATCCATCCTTGGCAATGGAAACCTGTATCTAATGGTAATCTTATTGATTTCCCTTGAGTCTGTACACATTCTCCAGCCTCCATCTTTCTTTGGGTTGAGTACTGTCGGAATAGCGCATGGACTCAAGCTCTCCCGAATCAATCCTTTGTCCATTAAGTCCTAGACCTGTCTCTTAACCTCTTCATTTTCCTGTGGCGTCAACCTATACGTTGCTTTGTTCAATAAAATAGCTCCAGGTTTAAGATCGATATGATGGCTTATACTTCTGATAGGTGGTAATGAACAAGGTAGTTCGTCCACTACTATATTAGCAAACTCTTCCAGCAACTCCTAGATTTCTTCTGGTAAATCATCTATCCTCGTACTGGTCAAAACAATTATGGGCTTCCTGAACACAATGAATTGTTTGTTCTCCTTCTTCTTAACCTCATTAAGAAGTTCCTTCCCACTCATGAGAAGTACAGTGTTTCTCATTTCTATTTTCACCTCTTGGTTCTTAATATGCAACAACATGTGAGTCCTACCATTTTTCTCCAGGGTGTACGTGTTCTTTCTCCCATCATGAACTACATTTCTGTCATATTGCCATCGTCTACCCAGCAATAGATGGCAAACATCCATGGGAATGACATCACAAAATATTTTATCTTTATATCCTCCTATTTTAAATTCAACAAAACATTGTTTAGTGACATTTACCTGATGTCCTTTTTGTAGCCATGAAAATATGTATGGGCTTGGATGTACAACAGTCTCCATCTCCAGCTTTTCTACCATCTCTATAGATACGATATTGTTTGTGCTATCACTGTCCACTATGACTTTGCATACCCTATCCTTAGTTTTTCAAGCAGTCTGAAATAGACTGTTTCTTTGGGCTGGGTTCTCTGCCTCCTTCTCCATCTTTAAGAGAACTTTCCTCATCATCAAAGATCTTCCACCCTTAGCATCTTCTGCCTCAACATTTCATCCTTGAGCTTCAGCAATGTGAGTTTCACCACCATATTTCTTCCTATCTAGACACTCATAGGATTTATGTCTGATTTTTCCACAGACAAAGCATTTCACTTCACCTCCTCTGCCTCTTCCTCTTCCTCTGGCTCAAGGAAAAGTATTTCTATCAGCATAATTCCCTCTCTGTGAGCTTCCTCCTCTCTCAAGTTGAGTTTGAGTTTTCTTCCCTTCTTCTTTAAGCTTTTGATTTCTGTCTTGGGCAATTGTTTTGCCTCTGGCTTGACTTCGGACTCGGCCTCTTTGACCTTTCTTTCGGCTCAGCTTCTCTTCAGCTTTCAGAGCTATCTGATAAGCATCTTCCATAGTCCGAATGGTCATCATGCTCATCTCATCTTGGATGTCATATCACAGACCATTCATGTACCTGGCAACATTTTCATCATCACTTTCCCGATGACCTGCCCTGATGTTTATCCTATAGAATTATTCAGTGTATTCTTTCGCTAACATCAGCTTCTGTCTCAAATTTTGCATCCTTTGAAATAGAGTGATTTGATAATCCCTGGGTATGAATTTGGCTTTCATCTTTGCAACCATTCTATCCCAGATTTTGATTTTTTGCTTGCCCTTGCAGCAACTGTCAGCCTGCAATTCATCCCACCACAGTGCTGGATGCCCTTTAATTCTAGTAACGGCATGTTTGACTTTCTTGTCTTCCTCGACATCCTCATAGTCGAAGTATTTGTCTAGAGCTCTAATCCAATCTAGAAGTTCTTCAACATCTAAGTTGCCTTCATACACTAGAATGTCCATTTTTTCTCTAGCACCTATCCTTGCAACATCCCTGAATAGGCGTTCATCTGCAACGTCTTCGACTGCTACTTCTTCTCCTCCATTTCCAGCTTCATTTTCACTTTCAGCTTCGCTAATATCCCCAGCGTCAATTGTGTTCCTCTGTGCTGTCTCCATGGCATCAAGCCTAGCATGTAATTCCTGCATTTCTCTTTCCACTGCTGGATCAAGCATTGGCCTATCTCTTCTTCTTGGTGGCATGGCTATATAATTTCTCTCTTCTCTCTACTACAGAAAGCAAAGAAATTGTTCTTTGCTTTGATACCACAACTGATGCGTATCAGACCACTCCTTTTCCTCTAGCTCACTCTGCCTGAAATATACAGACAAAATCAAGCTCCGATACCACAACTAATGCAGACCCCCCTTGCCCTCGGGCCGAGATCCACACAGGATCGTTCTAAATTCACCTCGAGCCGAAGCGGCTCTCTTGGATCCCTATTGGAACCTCACGAATTTGATCCACAGGTCCTTTGGAAACTCCACTTGTGCGAACAAGCACTAGGCGCGAGCTTCACCCTCACGCGACCACAACGGGGCTTTAGCGCAAGAGCCTTTCGCAACTCGCAACTCGTGAGTTCGTGGGTCGAATATCCTCGACTCCTCTTTTCCAAACCCTCGATACCCAAGATGACGATATGGGTATGGTTCCTCCTTGTTAGCGCCTCTTGCACATGACCACCAACTAAGCCTAACTGCTAGCGCTACTCGCAGCTCGCGACTTCGCGAGTTAGAGTGTTGAGCTCTCATGCTCCTCCTTCACGAATCCCCGAGCCATGATAAATTTACAAAGGGTTGACTCCTTCCCAGGTGATGTGTGTCCAGCTACCTATCACCCAATTCTACCTTTCTTTGGGTGCTCGTTGCTATGCCACCTGTCAACCACGTGATTCCCACCACGCAGACGTGCCACGTGTTGCACAAGCCCTCGCAACTCACAAGCTCGTGACTTCTGCAGTAAAAAAGAGTTTCTTTCAAACCCCGAACTCTCGAGACGCGATACCTGTTGGAAGTTCTGATCTGACGGTCCTCCCATAGCTCGGATCCAACGATCTAGATTTCCTTACCTATTCCTCGCAACTTGGGACTTCACGAAAATATCAAGATTTTGGTCTGGCCTCCAAACTCACGATCCCTGAGTTCGCGATAATTATCCAACAGCTCAATCTGATCACGATCAATGGTCCACATTGATTCTTGATGTCAGGGTGGTGATTTCTTCCAACTCCTAACCACCTTGCAGCTTCACTAGATCCTACGGTCCTCGCAACTTCACAAGTTCTCCATAGAGAATTCTGACTGCTCAATTCATTCTTCTCAAGGATCTCTGGCCAAAATGGCTCGACGTTCTTCCACCTGAACTTAACCTCTATACGACGGCTTCGATTTTCGTCTCCCTTTGAAGTGGTTCGATTTATGCCTTCCTTTGAACACTTCAATGGTGTTATCTCTCCTAGGCTTTTACTTGCAATCTCAAGTCTTTCCAAAAGGATCCCTGCTCGCACTCCTTGCGGCATACTTTCAAATAAGCTCTGGTTATTTGAGTCTTTGACCCTGTGCACTCTTTGCAATAGTGGTCCTTCAAAATTCCCCTTAGTTGATTAATTCTAAGACTTTCACCAGCCTACGCACACCTTGTACGGCTCTGTGCTTCACCTACACTTCAACTGAAATGAGAACAACAGTATCTCACCTGAGATTTCTGAGATAAAACTCAAACCCTCTTCAACACACAACTTGCGTACGTTTCACTGCACTCCTTGCAGAAACTCTCAAGATGAGAAACAATTGAAACTCATTCTTCTTCTCTATCAGACTTCATACACTTAACATGAAATCACACGTTTAACCCAACATTGAAACAAATGCATAAATAGAGAGAATAAAACAATTGTAAGCATACCATTCAGCAAATGTAAATAGTAAGCATCATAACACCATGGATATTGATTCAAAGCTTCATATATTAACTCAAATGCTCATGTACATGGGTTCTTCTCTACAGCTCTCTTCTACATCTCTCAATGATGATAATGTTACAAAGCTACAATGATACAAGAATGAGGGTGTCTATATCCGTTTTCCCTCCTACGCTCCTAAAATTGTCTAATCTCTTAATTCAAATCTACCTACTTTCATTAAAAAAACTTAATGTCTATTACATCTAGCAGATGAGAGAAAATCACTCAAGATCTGTTTACAATATGCAAGTACGCTTCCTTTAGCTACTACATTAATATCTGCTCATTAATTTTTCAAAAACATTTCAAAATGTGAAAAATGTGTGCTGCACTTTTCCACCTATCTTCTGCCTTTATGCTTGCTTGCTTGCTTGCTTACGATGCTCTTGCATAAACTTAGCTCAAATCATTATCACTCATAGCCTTGGTGATGGTGTAAGGTCCATAACAAAGTTGATTAATAGTTTGATGGGGTCATGTAAAGCGCTCTTTTTGTAAATGCAACTAGACCTTGTCTCCCACCTGAAACTTGTGCGACACATGGTGTTGATCATGGTGTTGTTTGTACTTAGCATTGGCTTTCTATAAAATATCACAGACCTATTATTGGATGTGTTGAATTTTTTCAATAAACTTGGTGTCTTTGTCAGCCTCAGATTGAGCATGGGATTATTCTTCCTGTGTGGATGCAATGGTTAGTGCGACATCAGTGGGACCCAATGGTTGAAATCCCAACCCCACCTAAAAGGGACTATGGTTGGTCGAGCTATGAAGGGATATTTTGTAGTTGTGTTGAACATAGGGGAGACTCTCATCCCATCTGCATGGATGTTTGGAGTTGTACATGTGCAATATATGCACAATCATTTTGTTGACGACCTTTGTTTGACCATCAGTTTGGGGGTGGAAGGCGGTGGATTTGGTGATCTTGCTGTCCAATAGTGACCATATGCTAGACCAAAATGTGTTGAGGAACCTAATGTCCTAATATGATATGATGTTATGTGGTATCTTGAAGTGTACCCACACCCGTTCGAAGAAGAGCTTGGCAGTGGCCTCTTGTGATATTTTTCTTGTAGGTTGTGAGGATGGTCTTCTTAGCAAATCGATCAACTACCAAAAAAACACAATCATTTCTCTTATTGGTTGAAGGCCTGACATGAAGTCCATTGAGTTGGATTCCCATGGTTTTTTGGGGGTAGAAAGAGGGGTGTACAGGCCTTTCTTCTTAGTGGTTGGTTTAGCAATAGTGCGGGTAAAGTAGGACCTGATATACTTGTTGATGTCATGTCAAAGTTTCGGCCAGTACAAATTATTTTGTAGTAATACCACGGTATTTTCCTTGCAAAAATGTCATGCCATCCAACTATAGTGAGCTTCCCAAATCAACTTCACATGCTCACTTGAAGGAACACAGAGGTGGCCCGGGTGGCATAATAGTCCATCATGAATATGAAAGTCAGTGAAAGTCTCGCATGTACCTAGCATTTGGTAAGTGGTAGAGAAGTAAATATCACTTTTGTAGAGTTGGGGCCACAGGAGTGGAGAATCGTGGTTAGGGCTACATCTAAAGGTCAACTGAGGCAGTCAGCGACACGATTGGTGCTCTATGTCTTATATTTGATGTTGATATGGAAATGGTGCAAGTATGTGGACCATTTTTTATGGTGGTCATTCTGTAATTTGACTTATGTTTGCATGAACTTGAAAGGCTTGTGATCAGTGTGGATGATTGTATCCTTCTTGAGAATTTACTGCTTCCATTTTCGGCAGGCTTGTATGATGGAATACATTTCTTTGTCATAGGTGGGGTACTTTCGGACATCATCTGATAGTGTCTCACTATGATATGTCACTAGATGACCATGCTGAGTGAGGACTGCGCCCACGGAATAGTCTGAAGCATTGGTCTCAATCTCAAAAGGTTGTTGTAGATCGAGTAAGGAGAGTATTGGAGTTGAGAACAAGCAATGTTTCAAATCATCAAATGCTTGTTGTTGTGACTTCCCCCACATGAAATTTTCCTTGCCACCACTCTTGGTCACTTGGTTGAGGGCCCATGCAATATGGGATAATCCCAACATGAACCTATGATAGAAGTTGGCAAGTCCTAAGAAACGTCGAAGCTCAATTAGTGTGGTCGGGGTTGGCCAATAACGAATAACTTGGATCTTGGTTGGATCCACATGCACACCATGCTCATCAACAACGAGCCTAGGTATTGAGCCTTTTTCAAGCCAAAGGTGAATTTTCCCAAGTTAGCATATAGCTTGTGTTGCCGCGGAGTGTGAAGGACCTATTGAATATGTTGCAATTGTTCTACCCAATTCTTGTTGAAGATGAGTATGTTATCTAGATATACCACCACAAAATAATTGGTGAAGGGATGCAATATATCGTCCATCAATATCATGAAAGTTGTTGGAGAATTTGTCAAACCAAAGGGAATGACCATCCATTCGAAAAGACATTCTTTGGACTTGAAATTAGTCTTCCATAGATCAGTCTATTATATTGGGACCTAGTGGTATCCATACTTCAGGTCAATCTTGCTGAAAAAACTTGGCTCCCTTGAGTTGGTCAAGAAGGTCGTCAATTTGGAGAATTGGGTACTGTTTCATGAATGTGGTTTTTAGGGCCCTGTAATCAATGCAGAGTTTCCAAGTCCCATACTTCTTCTATATGAGTACAATTGGGCTCCCACAAGGTGAGGATATTAGTCGGATGTGCCCCTTTTGAAGAATCTCTTGGATATGTCACTTAATTTCCTCATTTTCCATCAGTGAGCATTGATAGACTGGCCCATTGGGTAGAGGTGAACCGGGGGTAGATCGATTGAATGCTTGACCTGATAGTGTCATGACACCCTTGTGGGTGAGGAGATCCTGTCTTTGTGTTCTTCCACAATCTTCTCCACACACTTATGTTGCGTGGAGACGCCATGTGCATAGGCCATGGTTGTGGTTGTGACCTTTTGTTCACTTTGAGAGTGAATCATGATGAAGCCAAATTTCTCATTATGGGAAATGACCTTCCTGCATTGCTTATCAGAGATCAAAGAAATAGTGGTAGGTGGAGCTACCTCTGGTATTCTATACAATTTTTTACCCAAAGTAATAATAATAATGTGATGTCTAGACTCATATACAACATGTCATTTCCACAAATATGGTTGGCCTAAAAGAACATCAAAAACTTCAAGGGGGGGAATATCACACAATACCTCATCCTTGAAAGGATTTATGTCATAGGGAAAATGGAACTGTTGGCTAACATGAAGGTCTCTTCCTTGGTGGATCCAGCCGATAGTGTAGGATTATGAGTGTGGTGTCATCGGCAAGTTCAATCAATTGACGATCTCTACTAAGATTGGGTTCTTTTGACTTTATCTATAGACAATAAAATACAGTGGAGCACCCTTCACCCACGTCTGTGAGTGAAAAAGGTATTCACCTTCCTCTGGTTCCTCTAGTTCACTTGGCTGGACCTTGGTGGTAGTGACAGTGGCACTAGGTTCTGTGTCAATTATCTACTTCCCTTTGTCTAGATCTGATTCAGAGTCAAACATGGGGTGCAAGCTAAGGAAGGGGGGAATGCATAGCTCAAAATAATTGTCACCCATAGTATTGGTGATGGTGTAAGGTCCATATAAAAGTGAATGAATTTTTCAATGGGGTCATGTAAGGCACTCTTTCTGCAAATGCAACCAGACCTTGTCTCCCAACAGAAACTTGTGTGGCACCCAGTGTTCATCATGGTGTTGTTCGTACTTAGCATTATATTTTTGTAAAATATCATGGACCTGTTGTTGGATATTTTGAATTCGTTCAATAAAATTGGTGGCTTTTTCGGCCTCAAATTGAGCATGGGATGATTCTTCCTGTGTGGATGCAAGGGGTAGTATGACATCAATGGGACCCAATGGTTGAAATCCCAACCCCACCTAAAAGGGACTATGGCCATTTGAGTTATGAAGGGCTCTGTTGTAGCTGTGTTGAACATAGGGAAGACTCGCATTCCTTGTGCACATATGTTTGTATTTGTACATGTGCAAGATATGCATGATCGTTTTGGTGAGCTTGGTGTCCAACACTGATAAGAGGATGGACCTGAATGTGTTGAGGAACCTGTTGTATTGATCTGATATGATGGTTTATGGTATCCCAAAATGTACCCACACATGTTTGAAGAAGAGCTTGGTAGTGACCTCGGTTGTGATACTCTTCTTACAGGTTGTGAGGATGGCCATCTTAGAAAACCAATCAACCACCACAAAAACGCAGTCATTTCCCTGCTTGGTTTAAGGAAGGCCTGACAAGTAGTCCATCAAGATGGATTCCCATGGCCTGTTGGGAGTAGGCAGAGGGGTGTATAGGCCTTGCTTATTAGTGGTTGGTTTGGAAATGGTGCAGGTAGTTCAAGACTTGATATACTTATTGAATTCCTATTGAATTTTCAACCAATAGAAATACTTTTGTAGTACTGCCATGATATTTTCCATGCCAAAATGTCCTGCCATTTGACTGTAGTAAGCTTCCCAAATCAACTTCACACACTTGCTTGAAGGAACATAGAGGTGGCCCAGGTGTTATAAAAATCCATACTAAATATGAAATTTGGTGACATTCGTGCATGCGCCTAGCATCTAGTAAGTGGTAGAGAATTCAAGCTCACTCTTGTAGAGTTGGGGCCACTCAAATGCCTCATGGCATAGGAGTGGAGAACCATGGTTAAGGCTACAACTGGAGGTAGAGTGAGGAAATCAAAAACAAAATTGGTTCTCCTTATATTATATTTGAGGTTGATATGGAACTATTGCAAGTATGTGGACCACTTTTGATGGTGATTGTTTTGTAATTTTCCTTGTGTCTACATTAACAGCATATGCTTTTGATCGGTGTGGATGATTGTCTCCTTCCTAGGAATGTAGTCCTTCCATTGTCGACATTCTTGTACGATGGAATACATTTATTTTTCATAGGTGGGGTACTTGTGGATGGCATTTAATAGTGTCTCACTATGATATTCCATTGGCTGACCGTGTTGAGTGAGGATTCTTCCAAGACATAGTCTGAAGCATTGGTCTCAATCTCAAAAGGTTGTTTCAGATCGGGTAAGGAGAGTATTGGATTTGATCACAAGAAATGTTTCAAATCATCAAATGCTTGTTGTTGTGAATTCCCCCACACAAACTTTTCCTTTCCACCACCCTTGGTCACTTGTCTGAGGGCCCATGCAATATGGGAGAATCCTAACATGAACTTGCATTAGAATTTGGAAAGTCCTAAGAAAATTCAAAGTTCGGTTAGTGTGGTCAGGGCTGGCCAGTCACAAATGACTTGGATCCTGGCTGGATCCACATATGCACCATTCTTATCACCAATGTAGCCTAGGTATTGGACCTTGTTCATGTCGAATGAGCATTTTTACAAGTTAGCATATATCTTGTGTTGTCAGAGTGTGAAGGACCTATTGAGTATGTTGCAAGTGTTCTACCCAATTCTTGTCGAAGATGAGGATGTCAACCAGATATACCACTACAAAATAATTGGTGAAGGGCCGCAATATAGTGTTCAACAATCTCATGAAAGTTGTTGGATCATTTGTCAGACCAAAGGGCATGACTAACCATTCAAAAATACCTTGTTTGGACTTGAAAGAAGTCTTTCATACATCAATATGTTCTATTGGGACCTGGTGGTAGCCAGACTTCAGGTCAATCTTACTGAAAAACTTGGCTCCCTTGATTTGGTCAAGAAGGTTGTCAATTCGGGGAATTGGGTACCAGTTCCTGGGTGTGATTTTGTTTAGGTCCCTCTAATCAATGCAGAATTTCCAAGTCCCAAATTTATTTTGTATGAGTACAATTGCACTCCCGAATGGTGAGGATTTGGGTCGGATGTGCCCCTTTTGAAGAAGCTCTTGGATATGTCGCTTAATTTCCTCATTTTCCATCAGTGAGCGGCGATAGACTGGCCCATTTTGTAGAGGTGAAATGTGGGTTAGATCGATTGAATGCTTGACCTGATAGTGTCACAAAAACTCGGTGGGTGAGGAGAATATCTTGTTTTCTTCCACGATCTTTCCCACTTTCTTTTGTTGTGTGAAGAGACCCTGTGCAGATTCCATGGATGTCGCTGCAAATTTTTGTTCACTTTGAGAGAGAATCATGAAGAAGGAAAATTTCCTAGTCTAGGAAATGACCTTCCTACATTGCTTAGAAGAGATAAACGAAATAGTGATAGGTGGAGCTACATATGGTATCCTGTACAATTGTCTACCCAAAGTAATAATAACACTATGAGTTCTAGACTCATATACAACATGTCGTTTCCACAAATATGGTTGGCCTAAAAGAACATCATAAACTTCAAGGGTGTAAATATCACACAATACCTCATCCTTCAAGGGACTGATGTCATAGGGAAGATGTCATTGTTGGCTGACGTGGAGGTCTCTTCCTTGGCAAAGCCACCCGATGGTGTAAGGTTGCGAGTGTGGTGTCATCAGCAAGTTCAATCACTTGATGACCTCTGCTGAGATCAATTTATTTTGAGTTTCTCTATCAAAAATTAAATGTAGTGGAGCACCCTTCACCCACATATGCGAGTGAAAAAGGCATTCACCTTCCTTTGGTTCCTCTGGTTCACTTGGATGGACCTTGGTGGTAGTGATAGTGGAACTGGATTCTACGTCATTGATATGTTTCCCTTTGTCTAGATACGATTCGGAGTCAGAACCTACCTATGACTCTGAGGATTTCATCTCAGCTACCAAAAACTACATCGAACGACATTCATTGGTGTTATGCCAGGGGATTTTATGGAATTCAAACCACTTCCCATTGTCTTTCTTCATCTTCTCATTACCCTTCTTTGTTTTCGGCTTGGACTAGTTGTCCTAAGGGGGTCCATCCTTTCTTTGTCCTTTGTTCTATGGTTTGGGGCCACCTTTTCCCTACTTCTGTTGTGGGGAATTTGCAATTCCAAACTCTCCCTTATTCTATTTAAATTTTTCTCGATTTTGACAACATATTGATATGTCACGCCTGGTGATGAGATGTCTAGAAACTCCATTTATGTTTGGATGTATCTATATAGAAATCCACGGTACTTGAGAACTATATTTCATTCGAAGTCCTAGATACCCATCTTGGTGCGCAAGGTATGGAAGATATTTGTGAAATCCGGTATTGTCTTACCCATTTTTTTCTGCAGTGTAGTCTATCTTGTATATTAGTCATCATAGCTTCCAACAAGGTAGTATTGTTCCTTAATAGAATCTCTGAAAGAATCCCAAGTGGGGATGATTG
>ML788220.1:24342-38400 GCA_009831015.1 Picea engelmannii | reverse complement strand
GGGAGTAAATGAAGGAAAGTCGGTGAAGGAGGGATAAGGGGGGGAAAGGAGTTTGAGGGGGGATCATTCTACGGGAGTTGGGGATGAATTTTGGAAGCGGGGAATTGGCAGAGTGAAATTTGGAGTGGAATTGACACAGTGCATCGAGGGTTGCTGGGGGTTTTGGGCTCGGAGGGCCAGGATATTCGTTGATATCCTCGGGCTAGGGAGCTAACTAGTCAGCAGGGAGGACAGTTTTGGGTAGTGTTCTAAAGAAGCGGGAAGGAAGCAAGTTGCGGACAACAGGAAGGATTATTAGCATCAGAGTTAAGGTATTTCTCTAAAATTTATGCATTGTTGTATTATGTTAGAAAAAAATTTATTATTCATAGTAAAATTTGAGTTACGGAAGTTACTGTTATAAATGACTGTGTTATGAAATTACTATCTTAGTTTATCAAAATAAATTGATGTAAAATTAAAACCGGCCATTACATTCGCATACATGACCTTAAGTTGAAAGATAGTGGCTAAAACGAGTAGTATAACATAATAATGGCACACGATTTTTTCTTTGCTTGGCTCGTTTGGTTTACATGCTATGAGACAACTTGGGGTTTCTAAGTTAAGTACAATAATGAGAGGCCCAACATTGTTTCCTCTCAATATTTTTTGGTTTTTCATTTTGTTTCACGTATTTGGCTTACACCCAACAAGACAACATAAGGGAGGAAAAAAACACAAAAAAATGGTCAAAAGACAAGTGTATGGTCACATAAGGAAAGTTTTTGTTTGGAATATTACTATTTGTAGATGATTTAATTTTAAAACACACTAACAATCTAAATTTTTCACAATACAAGCAAGAAGAATCATCTAAGGTCTCTCAGAAAGTTGGGGTTTATAAGTTAAGTATAAAGATGAGCGGAGGAAACATAGTTAACCTATACAATAAGTGTGACAAATACAATGCATGTTAACCTATGTTATTTGACAATGGTGTTTTTTATTTACTATTATGAGGATACCTAATTTCTATTCATATTCATATTTACAATTTCAAATGATGGGAGAACCAAGACCCTTTTATATACACTTATGGAATATGTGACAAAAACAAAGAGTATATATTCCTAGCAGGAGTTGTACAAGGGAGTGTGTCCTTAGTTCCTTGTCATCCTTTATTTTTATCCTCCTTGAGATTGAAAGGAAATGATAAATGGATGTAGCATATAAACTTAATGGATGTAGTGATAAAGGATGTAGCATCTAAAGTGTTCATACCAATAGTTCATTTTTTCCCGGCCCCTAGGACCAACTTCACATGATAGGATTAAATTTTCTCATAACCCTAATTTATCCACCATTTCCATCTTACATGGAATTTTCTATAAGTATAAATATCAATAGAAACTACTTCTTATCTACATATGTTGAGTTCAATACACTTACCATAATACAATATAAGAGATAGTTTGTAATGTTTTCTAAATTTAAGTTTAAAATACCCAAATATATCCAAGAATGTACTCCTTACTATAAAGAGATAAATGAAAATGAAATTTTCCATGAATTACATATGTCGAATTTCAAAACTACCAAATCCATAGTTACTCAAGATACCAGAGACTTAGTTCATGATATTTGGTTAACTACATTCCTTTTATATAAATTCAATGAATACTTGGAATTACATAGGGTTAAATTAATCCAAGCTCAAATCAATCCAAAATTATGAATGGAGATATGTTTTAGTGAATTTTAGAGGAAACAAAGGTTAAAGTTTGAACAAGATTTCCTTATATAAAATAAGTTAATAATCCATGTATAAAAAACACATATTTTATAACAAAAATATTACTAATTTCTAGACTTCAGTACCAATGCTTTTCTATACCAATGCTTTTCTAGTATCTATGTGTCAAGTTAAACATAAGTAAATCCTATATATTGGTGAAAGTAGGAATGATCAAATGAGATTATAGGTTTCCATGACCTTATATTCAAACTTTGATTGAATGTTGTTCCAAAATCCTCTCCTTACTATAGATACAACTCTTTTAATAAACTTTTCCTTGGTTTCCTTCTATACATTTGAAACTACCACTCTAGCATGTTCATTCAATAAGAGGTTAATCTAGGTCATTTTATCAAGCAATTTTAATAATAAAAAAATTCATTAACTCCTTGGCTAACCAAGAATGCTATAGAAGTAATTCTTCAATACACAAAATTAATGTTTCTACCCAACCACTACAATTCCATATAACATTAAATATCCCCCTTTCAGTCACTGGCCTCATCTGTCCTCTCATTATCCTTCCATGGATGCATAGTATACATCACTTGGCCAACCAAGGTAAGGGATAAGAAATTATAATTCATTTTAAGTTGTATTCATTAGATGTAATCAATATGACACACTAACACAACTTGAAGTACATTGAAACTTACACAATTTCCACACTGTTATTATCCCTCATAGAGTATATCACTCATAATTAGTATTTCAGTGTAAAACCTCCACGTTGTGAATTTGTCATACCATAATACAATTCACAAAAGTTAGGCTAACAAAAATAGAGGTTCAATGTTTGTTAGTAAGTGGGTTAGGGAGTTATAGAGTTAGGCAATGAATATTCCTTAAATTAGAGGATTAGTCTCTTGATCTCTGCATATGTTTAATTTATGTGTGTATTTTCAATTTTCATGTCAAATTATGCATATATTTTATCTCGTGGATTTTGTGTAATTAACATATTAGTGTGTCATTGTAATATATCTACATTTAATATGGATTATGATGGAGATTCCATAGATGATTGCATTAGACGTATGGAAAGAGAGGAACATGAGAAAATAAAAGGTTAAAAAGATTGTAACAATGAATTCAACAGAAATGATAAGACCCTGGTGATTTGTAATTACATAATTTATGACTGTTATGTAATATTGAGAAATATGTATTTATTTTACAAAGAGTTGAATTTGTATAAAATCTTGATAATATAACTTACATCATTTTTAAAGACTATAACCAAAAAATAGATATGACACTTAGATGTGGATTACTTGTATTTGGTGCAATGGGGAGAATGTTTTAGGGTTCTTAGTCACAGTATATCTGATCATGTTAGTTGTGGTATGATTTATCCTACATATTTTAGATAAATTTAAAGTGTATTTGAATCCAATATACTACATTTTTATGGCACTTATTTGTTCTATGATGTGCATATTATTTTTTGAGAACATGTTATAGAGATGATGATGAGAATATATGAAGGTCTCTCTCATCAACAAAAGATAAACAAAAATCATTCAATTATGATGATATACAAGTTAATGATGAAGGATAGGTTTTAAAATTTGGTAGTGGTATAATTGTCCATGATGAAATTTTTAGCATAGTCATGAGGGAGTGGTCGAAAGAATACCACAAAAAGTGGGAAAACATTAGTACTAGTAAGCATAGCTCATTAAAACATCTTCAAATAAGGTTCCAAAATTTATTACTTAGTGATAAATGGTCCCTTCATGGATTCTCCAAAAATATCAATAGAAGGAGAGACTGTATCAAGTTAAATGTATTTGAATAGTCTTGTATGTACTCACTCATGTTTCTAGTCCTTCGTCTTTTATATTTCAATAAGTATATTCATTAAATTTTATAGGTATATTTATTTTCTATGGTTTGGAACAAACTTAGTGGGAACATTGCATTGCATTGCTTACTAAACAAGTCAAAGACCATAAAAAAAATACCATGTGATATTGACAAATCTATATTTTAAAAAAATCCTAAATGATTTCAAAGAAACCCAAAGAATCACTGAAGAGAAGAAAGAACAAGGAGTGTGTTGATATTACAATAGTTGTGGGAGGTATTAACCTCTACGTGTAACCTTTGATGAGTCTAAAATATTCTGGGAAGCAAGAGAAACCCTAGAAGGTTAGGAAATAACCTTAGAAGACAAGTATTCCCAAGATAATAATTTATATTTAATTATTATCCTCTAGAAGTAGAAGTCGGCCCAGTTAGGTCGCTTGGAGGACTATAAATAAGAGGGAGCTAGAGCTCATTTGTCACTCTCACTCTCACAACTTCATAAGGACAAGTGGTGCACATGACTATAGGAGAGTTGCAGCTACTACAGTGGTGACTTGGTCTTCTATTATGGTTGGAATTTCTTCCTTGGTTATGGTTTGGACTTTCTACTTGGTACACTAGCTTTGGAGAGAAGTACACTACCTTGGTTGGCTATTGGTTCTAGGGCTTACTTCCAGAATTATTTTTTTTGTCAAGGTTAAGGTGCTTGGGGGTGGTGTTTGTTCCTATGGTTGGGTGGAATGATTGAGATATTGTCTACGGTGAAACAAGCACACCTATTATTTCTAACAAGTTATGGTACCACACTATCTTTGGACAGTATAACCATTGGAAGGTAGATTGGGAGGATTTTCTCAGTTGCAGTTGCAGTTGCAGTCAAAGTTTTTGTTGCAGCAACGAAACCCTAACCCTGGTGTTGAGGCACCTTAAGTGAAGCATTTGACCCAATTCATGTATAACCTAGTGAACCCTAGCCTAGCACACCTCCTGGTACTCTCAAGAAGCCAAGGCATCATGTTTGAGTTTTTGGTCATAGTCAAAGATTGACCAAGTCAAATTCAAAGGTTGACCAAGTCAAAGAATTCATGACTTACTCTATGAAGTCAGAAAACAAGTTAGAAGGGACTTCTAACTTCATAGCATGGAAGACAATGATTGACCTCATCCTTTCCAAGAAAAAAGTATTGGATATCATGAAAGCAAGATTGTGGAACCACAGTTTGAAGCGGGAAAAGAGAAGGAACCTCAGAACGTTGCAATTATGGAGAAATTCAAAGAAAATGACATCAATTCTATGAGAATCATAGTGGACTTTGTAAAGGACCATTTGATACCCTACATTTCTCATCTTGACTCGTCTAAGAAGATGTATGATTCCCTAACCTACATCTTCTCAGTCAGAAACATTGGACAAGTGATGAGCCTGAAGAATGAGCTATGTGACATGAAAATGAATAATGATGACATGATAACATCATACTTTGTAAGAATATCTTAGTTAAGAGATCAACTACAAGCTATTGAGTAAATCATTTCAGAAAAGGAACTAGTAAATATAGTACTTAATGGTCTTCCCAAGACATGGGATGCATTTGTGGCTAGCATGAACACAAGAACAGAGTATCCTACATTTGAAGAAATTCGGACTTGTTGTGCACAAGAAGAATCAAGGATTAGCACAAAAGAGAAATCTGAAAGGAAAGATGATGATCAAGCCTACACAACAAAGTTTAAGAAATTCAGTAATAAGAAGAAGTTTGGCTCAAGGAAGAAACCAAATCAAGAAAAGGATATGTCAAAAATAAAATGCTTCAACTGTCAAAAATATGGCCACTACAGGAACCAATGTCCTAAGTTTAACAAAAGGAAGGAAACACATGAATCAATATTTTCCAAAGAAAAGGAACCCTCAAAGAAAATCAAGTAGGACGAAGCAGACTTTTTCTACTAGTCAAGGTAACAATATTCTTTTGTAACATAATCCTTGCGCATTCCATGTTTACATAGTTCATGTACATATCATGTGTATCTATTTCTTAGAAGATAATATGGTCAGATACCTATGGGAGAATAACAATATAATGATTGTCATTACAATGACTAGTCAATTCAAGCAATGTATCTGAAAAGGATGAAGTACGTTGACAACCTTTGGTGACAATTCCTATGGAAGTTATTACATAAGTAACAAGTGCCAGATGGGTCGCAATCAGAATCAAACTTGAAGAGACCTAGAAGGATTCATACCAAAAAGAAGTCAATAATCAAGAGGCAACTAGAATAGACTTGTGACATTTTTCAGAAAGCAATAAGGATGCAAACAAAAGCATGGACTCTCTCAGATAGAGGGAGATGATTGCAGAATTCCAAAAGAAGAGTATGCATATTGTTCATTCAGGCATGAAGTCAGGATTAGGAGTGAGCTAATACCCAACGATGTGATCCATTAAATCAACCGTGAAGACTATGAAGTATTTGTCCATATTCTTCATTATTAGTAGCATCCATAATAAGCGGTAGGTGTTTAGTTTGACTCTAGAAGAAGTATTCTTCGAAAAGAAGCCATGAATATCCTTGGTTTTCCATCTACATTTGTGTTCCTATGATGAAAATAAGAATTTGGAACCTTCATAAAGGAAGGGCATAGAATCTATAGAATATTCCATGGACTCCAACATTGAAAAGAAACATGAGGAAGAACATGAAGATTCCAAGAAAGAAAGAAAAGTCAGAACAACCAATTGAACCAGTTATTATACTGAGAATCATAAGACTACCAACATGGTTTGAACCCACTAGAAGCATTCAAACAAAAGGAATGGAAGGAATGTGTGATGAATAACAATGTATGTGAGAAATTATGAATGGAAGAATTGGCAGGTACAAGGCGAGTTTTAGAACTAGAGGGTTCTCCTAGAAGGAGGGAGAATATTATGATGATATCTTGTTCCAGTAACCAGATACACCTCTAGCTGAGCCACTATATCTCTTACAGTATCAATGGGTTGGAGTTTACATCAGATGGATGTAAATACTTTTCTTCTCAACAGAGTAATTGAAGGAGAAGCATATGTAGAGAAACCTCAAGGTTTTGAGGTATACTAGAAAGAGACCCATGTATGCAGATAGAAGAAGAACTTGTATGGATTCAAGCAATCTAGTGCAAAGCCTCTCATGTATAGAAGAAGAGTGGTGAAAACTTCCTATGACAGAGAAAGTGTATCGAAATGGTTCTTCAGAAGTCCAGAATGATGGATTGCAAATCCATGGTAAACTCCCATGATGAAAAATATGAATAATTTGAGAGACTCTGATCCAATAGACCCATCCCTGTACTAGTAATTGAATGGCTCATTGATGTATTTGGAGAATACTCAGCCAGATATTTGTTTTGTTTTGAAAATAGTTCCAGTTGGAACCTAGCCATGAGATTTGAATAATTACAAAGCATGCCTTGAAATGTCTTTGTGGGACATTTGAGTTATGATATACAGTTGCATGGATTTATTGATTCATATTGGGCAGGGAGTGAAAATAACAGAAGAAGTGATTCTTGGATATGTTTCGGTTTGATCTTTGCCACGATATCATGGGCTAGCATGAAACATAAGTTTGTTTCACTCGGCACTGCAAAAGAAGAGTATATTGCAGCTTGTGATGCGTGTATGGAAGCAGTGTGGCTCTGTAAGTTGGTTTCTACATCGTTTGATTAGGTGTTGGATTCAACCGTGATATATTGTGATAACCAGAGTTGTGTGAAGCTCTCAAAGAACCCAGTGTTCCATGACAGGTAGAAGCACATTGAAATCAATTACTATTTTATCCATGATAAAGTATAGAGAGGAGAAGCGGTTCTCTAGTATATCTCCACTAATGAGCAGATAACGGATATTTTGGTAAATCCTCTATCCAAAAAGAAAAGTTTGCATACTTAAGGGACAAGTTGGACTCGTGGAGATGACTTTATTATTGGAAAGGGAAGTGATTACTCCCCAGGTTGGGAGGGAGAACTGATATTTTATTGATATATGGACAGTCATTTTCTAGTTTGGAAAATGGTCCAGGTTGGGCAATCACTTTCCAGTCCAAAAAGTGTTCCAAGATTCTTGATGGATAGTCATTTTCTAGTTTGGAAAATGGTTTAGGTTGGGAAGTCACTTTCCAGTTTGTAAAGTGGTCCAACATTTCTAATGGACAATCATTTTCCAGTTCGGAAAATGGTCCAGAACGGACAGTCATGGTCTGATAGAGATTGTTGATGTACCATAGACAGTGATTCCCCTTGTGGCCAGTGTGGGGGAGTGGTCTAGGATAGTCATTATCCTTGGCAGTCACTCTGAGAAATGGTCAAGCAGAATGGTCCGCCTCTCCGGGAAGTCATTCTTTCAAATTTCACAGTTGTGAGAAGTTTTGAAAAATGGTCTAATGTAGGAGGTCTTTGCAGGACATTCATTTCCATAGGAAATGGTCTGGACAATAATTCACTAGGGCAGACTCATTCTCTCCAGGTTTCACTGTGATTAGTGTCGAAAGAATGGCCTAGTTAGGATGAATGGTCCAGTTTCATCAATCAAGGATAGTCGTTCCCTAGGGAAGACTCATTCTCTCCAGGTTGCACTATGATTAGTGCCGAAAGAATGGCCCAGTTAGGTTGAATGGTCCAGGTTTAGAAATCAGGGATAGTTAGTCTTCTATGCTTGAGAAGAATAGTTCAAACAACCCATGTATGATGCTTAACTTTCTGAGGGAAAATGTTCTTCTAGATATCACAAATGTGAGTGGAAGAGTGGCCTAGATGACTCAGTTTGTATCATGACATTGTTGATATCAGATGATATGATTGTTGTGGAGATTGTATGTCTCTAGAAAGTAGTTATATGCTACTGTAGTGGATGTGATCCATTGGTAGTAACTATGTGTCAGTGGTTAGTAGTCGTGTGCTACTAGAAGTGGTTGTGTACCACTGGATAGTAGTTGTATACTAGTATGTATAGACATAGTTGTGTTCTATTGGATGGAATTGTTTTGATTTCTATGGAGACTTTTTAGTTGGATAGTGATGATGGTGTTTGTGATTTGATCATGAGATAGCATGTGTGGCTATGATGACACTACCAGTTGAATGGTTTGTTTGTTCTCAATACCATTTCCTTTAATACCTCCCTAGCTAGGAGGAAGTGTTGATTTTACGGTAGCTATGGGAGGTATTAACCTCTACATGTAACCTTTGACGAGTCTAGAATATTCTGGGAAGCAAGAGAAACCCTAAAAGGTTAGGAAATAACCTTAGAAGAAAAGTCGGCCCAAGATAATAATTTATATTTAATTATTATCCTCTAGAAGTAGAAGTCGGCCTAGTTAGGTCACTTGGAGGACTATAAATAAGAGGGCTCTAGAGCTCATTTGTCACTCTCACTCTCACAATTGCATAAGGACAAGTGGTGTGCATGACTAGAGGAGAGCTATAGTTGTTGCAGTGGTGACTTGGTCTTTGGTTATGGTTGGACTTTCTACCTTGATACGCTAGCTTTGGAGAGAAGTACACTACCTTGGTTGGCTATTGGTTCTAGGTTTTACTTCCAGAATTATTATGTATGTCAAGGTTAAGGTGATTGGGGGTGGCCTTTGTGCCTATGGTTGGGTGATAATATTGAGATATTGTCTACAGTGAAATGAGCACACCTATTATTTCTAATAGAGTGGACCATGAGACACCACAACAAAAATCCACAAAGGTAATAAATAATATATGCTTGTAGTTTTTTTTATATGTGTTTAGCTTATTATATTTCTATGATGTAGTCGTGTAGTACCATTGACATACTTTTGTCAACATTTTTCAAAAATTTATAAAATTAATTGATCTTATATTGTCTTATGTATTGGAACAAATGGATACAAAGAAATTAATTGTTACACATTTTTTGGTCAAGCAGGGAGGTCTATGATTAGAAGGCACTTTGTAATTTTATTAATATAATCTCATTTATCATGCTAATATACTATGTTAATATATGTGATTATTAAATTTGGTAAATTCTCTTACTACATATAGTTAAATGACTATAGTTGTGATCCCACTAGGGAAGAATTAAAATATGCCTTGAGGAAGGGTTACAAAAGAATGATGGAAGATATGAATCCCATGCTCAGTGTAATTAATTATTAATTATTCATTAATTTTTTAGCTTATATATCTAGTTGGAATTATTTATTTATTAATTGAAATATATTATATTATTCCAAATTGATGATGATATGGGTTACTAGAAGGGATCAGAGAATATTAAAAACTATTTAACTTGTATGTTTTGTATTACATCTTTAAATGTAGTATTTATTTTATTTTATTGAACCTGTGTTCTTTTATTGTGTTTTTATAGAGTGAGGATGAGGGGTGTTTAGAAGATGAAGAGGGAACCAACAATAGTTCAATTAACTTCTGATGTCAAATTCATTTCTTTTCTTTATATGTGTACATATGGTTTCATGCAATGTTGTATAAAGAGTTGGCATTCCCTTGGTGTGGCGGCGTACCTCTAGTTTACAGGTAGAAAATATCACATGGTTAATTTACAATCTAATTTAAAATCTCATCATCATGTTTATATATACATGGTATTTTTAGTCCACGGTGTGAAATTGATTGAATGATAGTGCAGTCAAATTTTAAATTTGCGTTTATGGATACATGTTTATTTTCTCTATTCGTGCATGCTGTGAAATTGACTTAATATTAGTGGGTTGGTGCATTTATATATACATGTTGTTTCTCTCATAATTAGTATGCCATGAAATAGGCTTATACTAGTCATCAAATTGATCAATATTTAAATATTATAAATAAATAAAAATTACAAAAAAACACAATTAAATAATCAATAATAATTAAGTTAATAAAAATAATTAAATTCAGAATAATAATAACAATTAATAAAATCAATTAGTCCCCGAGGTGTAGGACAGTCGGTGACGGAGTGTGTTGTTAAGCCACTCTGTGATGTTAAAGTCACCGGTTCGAAACCTGCGAGGACAAAAAATCCAACCATGTTAAGGGTTGGTGTGGCTCAGGCCGGGTGAGATCCCCGGGTGATTTTGACGGCTTAGATGCCCCTGAGTCGCGGTTTCTCAAGCCACAGGTTAATCGCAGGTCCTGCACAAATTAACAAACAAAAAAAACAATTAATAAAATCAATTAAATAATTAATCATAGTTAATTAATCAAAATAATTAAATAATTAATAGCACAATTTTGATGCTAAAAATATTTAACTATGACACTAAATTGACATCATTTTGACACTAAGATGATGCAAAATTCACACAATAATGGCATTAAATAGATAATAATGTCGCAAAGATGGTTCCAAAACAACACATAAATAAAGTATTGTGACACTTGACAGACGTAAATATGATGGAAAAGTTCTATATTTCAATGCTAATATGATCAACCACTTCAAAATACGACTCTAACAAGACTTTCAATGATGCTAACACGACACACAAATACTAAAAAGTGACACAAAAACATGATTTCCATGAACAAAAGATGAAAACATGACTCTAAAAATTTATATTTTCAAATATATTAGCACAATTGAGATGCAATTTCAACACAGAAACCCACCGTACTTCATAATTATCATCACTAATGTGATTCCCCAAGAAGTGTGTGTCGACATGATTGACACAAACATGATGCAAATGTCAATATCCATATGTGCATCATAGTGCAATTTTTCTATAAAAAAAATTCAAGTTTACATGATACAATTTAGAACTACTCCTATAGATGGTGTAGATTCTCTCTATGGTGTTTCCTCTCAAAATGCACAATGGAAATAATGGATGCAATAACTCAAGCATGGCATCCCAATCATAATCACAAAATATCATTCCCTTAACCTAACTCATAAATTTAATGTATTTCTAACAACAACAATACATTTCATCATCACACAACATGAATATAATGACAATATTAAAGCCTTTTATTCCAAACATAATTCTCTTCAATCAAATAAATGACCATAAAACTACATATCCAACTCAAACTAAAACAATTTAAAGTGTTTCATATTAGCTACACCCAACCTTAGCCAATGCTAAACAACCATCCATAAATTAAAACATGGGCATAAAGCTTTATTACCACCATGTAACTTATTGGAGCTATTATCTCAAATTACAATCTACTTTCTGAAGTCACCAATGCTACCATGTTATCGTGTTATCAAAGCTTCTAATATAAAACTAAAATACTAATTATTGAGCACTCCAAACTCCCGATGGTTGAGCTCGCCTTTAAATGAATTTGATTGGTCATTTTATAGGATTTCAACCTCTTTGAGTTTTTTTATCATTTCAACTAAGTTCACATCATCTCTAATTGTTCATAGTATATCATGTCTATTTGGTCCACATTATCACTAATCATCAGCGATCATGTTGAATATAAATAATATCCTCTTATATTTATGCATATGTCTCTACATTGTGGTCCCTTTTCACTTTGTAAATAATAGGAACTATCACTGAGATTCAACAAAATGGGAAATATGAGTTCAAATCCTTTTTAAGTGATGTGTATTTTCCAACTAACTAGAGATTCTCCTATATTGAACTCCCTGTGAGTAAATTTTTTAGCATCATGTTTATGGGATTTCTCAATAAATTGATTCACAGTCACTTGTTGTCTAATCTTAGTTTCTTTCTCTAGTTATTTTTTTATTCCCAACACTTTGAACCATTCACTTTCTCTCACTTCTCATATGGGATCCTTCTCTTTAATCATTAAGATTATTACTACTCTAATAATCATCATATCCACTCCTCAAAGTATTGTTCATTAATCTCCATCATTATTCCTACAAATTGTCATAAAACATATTCAACATCCTCCATGTTATCTTACATCATCACCAATGCTACATTTATGAGATGCACGCATCTTCCTTCCATTGTAATATCTTCATTATATCCTTCACGTAAAATGAAACAATGTTCACAATTATTATATCCTTCACGTCAACACCCTTTCCATAGGCATCTTCACAATTATTATATCCTCACGTAAACCTCACCCTTTCCTCATGTATGGATCATCTCACCCTTTCCTCGTGTATGGTTCCCATGAACATTTCGTTTTCGTTTTCATAATTAGTAGCATTCACACTCTCTTTTTTATTTTTTTCCTTGCACAAAAACAAGCACAAGCACACAAACCAACACAAAAAGAATGAGAATTGAAACTTTCCATGAACACCTCCTCCTCTTCTACTTCACTTGGCTACAATTATTTTATCCCACTTCTTGCTAAAATATCCTCCTCGACTTCCTCTAGAATGCACTCAATCACATGCTTCTCCTTGTCATTTCATCGAGCATGCATTTTATAACAACCTTTTCCTAATCATATTTCTCATTATCTACATCATCTTAAGGATATTCTTTCACTATTCCTATTTCCATCCTCGTATTCTCATCCTCTTGTCTTTTGCATTGTTTCTCTTCACTTTCAACCCCTCCTCCTTGCACATTTGTCTTCCCTTTTAATAGTGTCCTCTTTGCCTTCAAGGATAAACTATAATGCATCCAACATTCCAAATTATTTCCAAATGGATAGTTTTAGACTATCCATGTACTTACTAACCTTCTCTTAATTATCCTTTATGACACCAACTCTAATCCCTACTCTACATTTTTTTTACAATGTATTTGTATGTACATCTTTCTTTTTTATTTAATATTTCCAATATGCAACACATAAAAAAAAAATCAATCTAATACTAGGTAATATATTTTTATATATCTCTCATTGACTTGCCTTTCCTCATATATGAGGGTGGGGGTGGGGGTAGGGGGAATAATAGGAGAATACATGTCAAGGTAGGGAAATTTCTTGCAATTATAATCCCCTTGCTTATTTGTGAGGTTGTTAACGCAGATCACTATTGTAGAAGGAAATACATCCTTTGATTCACCAACATGAATACATCCCATTGATTGAGATCTAGATTAATGGAAAGAGAGAGCTTGATTGAAGGACAGAACCCCATGACATAATCCTATGGAAGGTGGGCAGGTAAGGACTAAAAAAATGTTTTTTATTGACTGATGATGGTAGGTATACAATCAATACTACCTTACTTTCTCTTTTATCGAGTGAGGCTCAAGTCTGACTCCCTTCTACCTTCCATAACCACCACCTATTTGTTCTAGTAAGGTCATCCCCTAAGCTATAAGGTCTCTCACCTTCCCCACTCCTATTTTAGGTTCTTATTTACCTACCTGAGAGATTGGTCATGAGTGGTGGATTGAGGATTTGTGATCCGGATTTATGTAGGAACACAATGAAATACAGAAATACACATAAACGCAGAGATGCAGCGGAAATAAGACTTTATTTCATTAATCACAAATGACTGAAATATGCTTACAGACAGAATGGAAATAAACTAGCTAGG
>ML788220.1:0-17719 GCA_009831015.1 Picea engelmannii | reverse complement strand
GTACAAGAAGTTGTAAGGATAGAGTGTGACAGTCAGAGTGCAATTTTCTTGGCAAAGAACCCTTCTTATCATTCAAAGACAAAGCACATTGATGTTCAATATCACTTTGTAAGAGACATGATTGAAGAAAAGAAAGTATCACTAATGAAGGTGGACACTTTGAAGAATGTTGTAGATTCATTAAAAAAAATTGTGAGCACAGAGAATTTCTCTTGGTGTAGAGGATCCATGGGCATTGTTGCCCTGGATTGTTGACTATGTAACCTTGTAACCCCCTGTGTGCAAAGAAAACAACAAGTGGGAGAATGTTGGGTATGTGTTATATTTTTTGCACAAGTAGTAGTGTTTGAGAATTTGCACCGGGTGCGCAGAGGGGTTAGAGGGGGGGCCACTAGGCCCCCCCTCGGGGGATGCAGGGGGGTGGAGCCCCCCACGTGGGGGTTCGGGGGCAGCGCCCCCGAAAAAAATTTTTCGGGACGACATAATATTAGGTGGTTTTTCGGCACATGGTTTTTTGCCGATGGTTTTCTATTTCCGGTTAAGGAATTAGGGTTTTGGACTAATCCAGGTCATTGGGTTAGGGTTTTGGATGCCGCTAGCTCCTATATGTATATTGTATTGTAAACAATGTAACACAATGTATGAATATAATATATGCCGGTTTTCCCGGTTTGGGTTTCCAGGTGAAAAATATCTGTGTAATGTTTGTATTTGCCATTGTATCTTTTCTGTTCTTTTCTGAATATCAGTTTGCAGTAGATATTGTACAAGGTTAGAATTTATAGAATTTTGGGTTAGAGGCGATTCGGATCATAACGTCTTTTAGTTCCCCAATCACCTTAACTTCAGTTCTATCTAGTTGAATAATATGCATATCACTTTTGGTAGGAATAGAATTTAGCTTCTTGCATACTGACAGAGGAATAACGTTTGAGGAAGCACCAAAATCAACTAAGAATTTGTGTAGATTTCTATTATAAATTTCAAAGGTTAACAAAAATGATGGGACAAAGGATCAGGGTTTCTTATCGACAGACGCTATGTTTACGTTAGGCTTCCTATATTCTCCAAAGTTTCCTTTTCCTGAGCTTGGATTTGGATTTGGATTTGGATTTACCATAAGCTTCTCATCCTCCTTCGAAGCCTGTAATAATATATCCTTTTGTTGAGGAATTATACATAATTCCATCACAGAAATGTTGGCTTTCAACTTCTTCGGGTATTCTACCACGTTATATTCTATCTTGTTGTTTTGCAAGCCTAGAACTTTGGGGCATAATTAAGTGGTTGGGTTGGTTTAGCTAAGGAGGATTTTTTTCTAGATCTCTTAGGATCTTGTGGTATGACAGGTTGATTTTTCACGATGCATCCCTTGCTCCTAGCTTGGATTGCCAGAGCTTCTGGTAATTCCTCTTCTTCTATAGGACGGTCATAAGATGACATATGCCTGACATCCCATAGAACCATAGATGTTTGTCGTAGTGGCTCACTAACCTCATTTTTTGTAGTACTTGATGTTTGGTCATTGGTTTGTTCAGTTAGAGCATAACCATCCAAGAAACGATCGATCAACAAGTTCATGGAATTATCCCATTGAGGGAAATATTTTCATGAATGATGTTCTTGATGGTAATTACAATAAGAAAAGGAGGCCACTTCTCCTAAATCAATGTTTAATTAGCAAGTGGAGTTTATATGTCCTTAAACGGTAAGGGTTTTATAAAAAAAGATGTGTAGGGTCTAGGGTTTGATGTTCCTTCCCCTGTGTTCCTCTTCATGTCTACAATTTCATTGGATAGTTTTTTAACCATTCTTTGTAGACTACCCAAGTCTGCATTATCCTTTTCGGTGCTTTGTTCTGTTGGTTTACCTGGTGGTTGTGTCAACAAAAGTCCTCTCCTAGATGGTTGTTGCATTGCCTTCCTTGACAAGGAGATCGGGTTGTCTTTACATCCTTTCATTTGGAATTTGATAATTTTGGGTTCCTCAAGATTCTCATCCAAAGTGGGTTTAGCAGACCTTTTTACACACATAAATATAGATATAGGTAATGAATTATCATATACCTCAATCTACAGTTTTTGGGTAGGTCTAGCGTTAGGTTGAAACTTATTGAGGATAGTTGTGAATATTTAATGAAAATATTTGACCTTCTCTTTGGGCCCCATGGTGGTAGTGAAAAGTTGAGCCATCAAGGCTCTGGTGGTTGTCTCTTGATCAAATTTATCTAGAAAGTCTTTCTGAAATTTCATCCAACTATTAATGAATTCAACCGGGAGATTAAAATACCACGTTGAAGCTAAGTTCTCAAAGGTGTAAGGGAACAATATATATACTACGTATTCATGTTGGACATTCATCAATCTCATTGCCAATATGAACTTCTTGATGTGGTCTTCTGGAAACCCAGAGGTTTCAAGTTCAAGTTTTGGGAGAAGTTTCTTTGGGTGCCTAGGAAAGTGATGTAACCGCCCTGGTATGGCCAGTGCATCCTGTTGGACAGGCAGTTTGAAGAGAGAAGAATGAGGGCATGTGAAAAAGTAGGAAGGAGAGCAGTCATACATGGAAAAGCAGGGAGACGCGCAAAAGCAGGAGATAAAGAAGCATGCAAGCCAAAGAAGGAAAAGCACACCCGAACAATGAGTTTCCATGAGTTGTAATCATGAGTTGTCATAGGGTTTTTGGTTGAGCGGGTAGGGTTTTGAGCCCTAAATTCCATGTATAAATATGTAATGGGTCAAGTATAATAGGTTGTTGGCGTTGAGCAAAGAGAGGGCTAAAGCAGAGCTAAAGTTGTTGATGTTGTTGCAAGAGAGTGAGAGAATAGATTGAGAATGAGAGAGAGTCTATGTCTAGAGGTCTAGGGAGAGTTTACAGATACGGGCTTGCACTACAAAGAGTCTTGGCAGGATGGATAAATATAGTAGGGTATATCTATTATAACACTAGTGTGCAGGCCTGAGATGAATTTCCCAAAGAAAAATAAATGTGCCAATCATTGTGGACATAGCCCAAATTTTGGGTGAACCACATTAAATTATGTGTCTAGATGTCTTTTTGTGTGATTGTTTATGGATGTTCTACTTATGCATAGCTAGATCTAGATATGTTTGCTAGATAATTGATGCACAGTAATTATGAATGTTTTAGTGAATAGTTTATGTTACAATATGTAGTATAATGGTGTCGCATAATTGACTTTACCAATTGACTAAGGGAAAATAGACATAGGATCTTGCACACAGGGTAGATAAATAGGAATGAACATGATGATTTCCTCCCATCCCCTCATCCCTGTAGAAATTTGGTTCCTACAGCCCCAATAGATGCCTCCAGTGAGACTTCACTTGCATGCAGGTGATTCCAAAAGGGTTGGTGTCTACAAGGTTTTTTGGTAGAATAAACTGAACCTAGGGTCTTACAATCACGTGCCAACAAATGGTATTTTGTTTCTAGGACCCAGAATCTGTAATTGAGGGAATGTTTTGGAGGCAAACTAAGAAAGATATCATTGAATGGTTGGAAAAGAAGGAACGAGAATTTGCTCAGAAAGAGAATAGAAACCCTCAAATGAGCAATGAGCAATGGATGCAAAGTTATGTGTACACCAAGCTACATGATATTTTATTTGGTGAATTTCCAATTATCTTAACTAAGTGGTTAGAAATATTAGTGGAGAATACTAGAAGGTACTGAACTGCAACGTCGAGGAATTTGACTCATGTGTTGGTAAGACAATTGAATTCTATAAGTAATAAGACTTCTCGTGCATTTGATTTCCGTTTGGACAGCATACTAGGAGGTTATATTACGAAATTTCTACTGGATTGTACCCAGTCATATAGTATTGCAGAGAGGGATTTATTTAAGGGTTTGTGCGAAAGGTTTATGAAATCATTGGGTACCTGGATAAAGACGTTGTTGTGTTACAAGTGTGTGATGACAATGGAATCTGACTGGTAAGGGGATTCGCGCACATAGGGGAACTGGGGGATGGCCAGAGGATAGTCTGAAAGTAGGAAAGAATGAAGAAAGGAATGAAGAAGGAAGGGAGGGATTGAAGATGTAGAGAAATGAAGAATTTGTATCAGAAGAGGAAGACGAGTTTGGAGTACTGCGTAGTGGAAGAATATACAAGCAAATGAATATTGGGGCTGAGAAGAGAGAGTCGTGCAGCGAGTTTGAGAGGATAGAACCCTGTGTAATAGTCCATGTCATAGAAATGTCACATGTAGAAGTAGAGAAAGAGGATTCTTAGTTCAGACCGATAATAGAAGAGTGGGTAAGTCCTACTCAGGCTAGATCTTGTGTCAACTCTATGACCCCGTGTGTGTCACCTAGATCAGAAGTAACAATTGAATATTTGTCAAAATCACACATAGTCAACAAAGGAAGTTCGAATAATAGTAATTAAAGCAGTGGAAGCAGTGCGTCGAGCCAAAGCAATGGAAGTAGTGCACCAAGTCAGAGTCAACTAGAATCGCTAAGGGGAGGTACTACACAAACCAATGTGCAGGTTTAGACAGCACATTGAGATTGTCTGAGTTCCAGGGAGTTAGGTCAGAGGACCTCAAACAACATATATTTATATGTGAAACAATTTGGGCTATGAAGAATGTCTAAGATGAGGCTGTAAAGATTGTGCAATTGGAAACATTATTTAGAGGCTGTGCATTAGTCTGGTATATGAAATTGCAGAGTACTATGCCTACAGGTTAAGCAAGGACTTTAACATAAATCAGACAAACATTGTTGAAAGAGTTCAAGAAGCCAAATTCTGAATCGCAGTATATTACAGATTTGAAAGAAATCAAACAGGTGTAGATTGAATTTGTTTGGGACTATGATCAAAGATTTAAGGATTTGATGGGTAGGTTGGCATTTCAAATTCTCAGTCAAAAGCACCAAGAATGGTTTATTGCAGGACTATTACCACACATTCATCGGTCATTGATACAACAGAAAGTTGTGTCACAGGCTGAAGATTTAGAGATTGCGATGAAGCTAGAAGCATCTCTTGTAGGAGACCATTGGAGGATGGCGCAAGTCCAGACGTAGTTAGCTTCCTTAAAAATTCAATTGGTATAGATTACAAAAGGTAAGGAGAAGAGGGAACAATTCTAGTGTGCCAAGTGTAGAATTGAAGGCCATCATAAGGATGAATTACCTGCATTTTCACAGTATTTGGCAATTGGAGCACCAAATCCATTACGAGGAGGGGGATACTGTGAAATATGTAAGAAATGGGGACATTTTCTGACTGAATTTCCATTATTGAAGAAGTACCAGAGTGCGCCAAGGAACTTATTTTGTAACTTTTGTAAGTCAGTCGAGCACGAAGAAAAGGATTGTCGTGCATTCAATTTGATGAGAGAGCGCACTTTAGATATGTATAGGATTCATAAGGAAAATGTTGTGATAGAAGGAGGTGGTCCAAAGTATAACAATCAGAGAGGCTTTAATCCAAGAAATCGAGGAGGAATTGGCAGAAGTCGAGGCAGAGAAAATTTTGGCAGAGGAGGTAGAGAACCAATAATATGTTAAAATTGTAATCAACCAGGACACTTAGATCGTGACTGCTTGAATCTTTGTACAACCTGCACATATTGTAGAGATCTGGATCATGTGATAGAATATTGTCCTCAACTACTTGCAAAGTGGCAGGCAAGAGGGAATTAGAACCAAAACCCAAATCAGAATGTACATAAGATATTAGCCAAGAAACGCAATTAAGGGCATGTTATCCTGTATCCTAGGGATAACTAGGGAGATCATGTCTCTAGGCCCACAATTCTTAAACATGGAGTGTCTATAGATAGATGACTTGAGCATGGCCCTGGAGGGCCCATTGTTTCTTCAGTGCATCCCACCTATCAGCAGCAGTAACATCCATCCCACCGGCTTGGTCCTAAAGTAGCAGTAATTCTTGCTCCATGAGGTAATGAGTTAGGGTATCATGGAATGTGTCACTCTAATTTTTGAAGAACTTGAATATGTTGCATTGAATTCTCCTTCATTTCATAACGTTTGCTTGGAAATTATGCTTTTTAACTTGTTCATACCTGGGAGGGTGACATAATTCCCTAGTAATTTGATTCCCCTTTAGGATGAGTTTCCACTGGGTGGGTCTGTGAAAGGTCATCGCCCATTCCCTCCATACATACCACTTTTCATCGATATTCCTCTCATCTCCCCGTACCTTGTTTCAGGCATTAGGTTTTCCATGCTAGGAAGTGTTGTACCTTGCCTTGTGGGAAGAAGAGGCTAAAGGCCCAGAGGGTAAAAGTAGATGGAAAGAGTTAAAATCCAAAATGAAACCTTTGATATGCTTTGCCTAGGGATTCTCGAGAAAGAAATAAAAGACTTCTCAGTAAGAAAAGGGGACCCATAACATAAATCAAAACTCAAGGAACTAGTTGGTGGATGGGAGGTCTCATCATGAGCCCATGTGCATGTAGTTGTATGACACTACCATCTATATGGTCACCAAACTAGGGTAGTGGCTCTTAGTGGCATAACCAAGAGAAAGGGGGTCTCATCACGAGCCAACCTTATCATTTACTTGAAATTATTGTCGGTAACGTTGTCACCTCTGGTCACCACGCCAGGACAATGTCCCCCAGCTTTTCCCTTGAAAAGAAAAAAGACCAAAATCAATAAGACTAAGAATAAAAGGAATTGAATGGGATAGGAAACAATGGCATCCATGATAAGGTGCATCTCTCCCTCTACAAAGGCACCCATAGGAAAGACCTACATTTCCCTGTTATCACTGCACCCTCTGCCCAAACATTTCCCCTACGCCACTTCACACACACTTACATTACCTAGATCGGTTCTCACTTGGGAAACACCCAAACTTAAGGAGGATTAGCCCAATAGAACATCCTGAGACCTTCTGCAAACCTGACTTGTTAAACTACATAACGTCTTTGAGCATTTGTCTAGGTGAAGGGGGGTTTGATGCACATGTTTGGGTAATTAGATTATTAGATGTGATTGACATTGCTATGATCCCTGTGACTTATGAGCCCCTTGAAGGCATACTTGTTGTTGTTGTAGGACTTTTCCCAGTGGACAGGTACATATGGGGGAATGGTTAGGTCGAACCTCCATGGAGCTGAAATCCCAATAGATGGATGTTGTAACCCCGCCAGGGGGGGAGAGAAACCAGAGGCTTGCACCATGAATCAATAAGGACATTGCACCATGGACACTCTGACTGACCTAGACCCAGGGGAGTTTTTCCTTTCCACCTGTACGTTGACCCTTGAGAGCACATGACATCATAATTATGACCTTAACATCATCCAGAGTCAGGGTTTGCACTTATGATGGGAAGTTGTGTGCTAGTTGGCACATGTGGCAGCATTCAGGGCCTTTGAAGGCCAAACGCCCTGCACTTTAGGACTAGCGTTCCACCTTAGGGGCATAACGTCACCTTAGAAATGCATGACATCACCCTTGAAGATGAAATTAGGGTTTAATTATTGTCATTTATGTAAAAACTCGATTTTAATTTAATTTGGCCATGTCGGCCTTTTTATGACCTAATTGTAATTAAAGGTCATTGATATTGTACAAATAAGAGAAAAAACTCTCATTTTTATTCATCATCTCTCATCACACAAGTGTGTGGTCTGAAATTCGACCCTCTTTAAGGGTTATTGGTTGAAACTAAGTGGCGCGCAACTTCTTGGAGAGGCAATTTTGGTGTATTTTGGCTATTTTCATGGTGGAAAATATTCAACTAGGGTTTGAGCTTGATTATTCTTGGTGAAGAAAGTAGAAAATCTTCATTTATTTATTGTGAATGAATGTTTATGGTGAGTTTTACTTGTTTCATGTTAAATATTATGAAATTGCTTGCTTGAAACCCTAGGAGAAAGACATAAGTTATTATCTTTTTCTCTATAATTTTCCACTTGTTTAAATTTCTCAAAGAGTACCTTATCTAGGAGTAGATACTAGAGCCTTACCATTGTAGCACTCTAGTAACCCTACTTACATTGCCTACTACATATTTTTTTTAAATTGTCTAAGGAAAGAGAAATTGCTAGGGCCTAAGTTTCCTTATTGTCTATCAATTATCTCTCTAGGACTTGGATGTTTGAGGCCTTGGGTTGCCAACACCTCTCTCATCCTCTCCATATCCTCTTTGACTAAGTATTATCATTGTTATTTCCTCTAATATTTGTTGCTACTATCATTGACTCCATTACCCTAGAAGGCACTAGTCTATTCACTACTAGTGATTGATTGATCAAACAAATTTAAAACTATCTTCCTTGGAACATTCACTAACTCCTACTAACCTTAGATTAGCATAATTCACTAACTAACTTGTTGTTGTTGCAAAAGATTGCTACAGCCATCTAACAACAACAAACTAACCTCAAAAGTGACAAATATTGCTTGCTAGACATTGCTAAATTTGCTTGTGACTATCTAATATCAATTTTCCTCATTCAAGCTACTTTTTCTAGTCTTCTCTCAAGCATTTTGAAGCATAGTTATTGTGGTTGTTATAAATTTATCATTGCTATTGTAAATTGTTGTACTGCTGCAATTTTATATCAGCTAGTATGTGTTTTAAGAGTTCATTGTCTTATGAAGCATTAACACCATTTTGGTGCTTGGAAAAGTGCCCTTTTCTATTTTTTTGTCTTGTTCTGGGAAGGTACACAATATTACTCTCTTGATTCACTTATATAAGACACAAATAACCTTTGAAATTGAGTGACTTGTGAGAGGGGGGGAATTGTCTTGCCTTAGCCTTCTCAAACCCTCAGGTCACCGGGGACATCTCCCCTAGGGTACATTGATATACTCCTAAATAGAAAGGGGTTTCCTATTAAGGTGATAGTGATAGGTCACCCCCTGTTACGCCAATATCGTATCTACTTGCTTTGGACTTTAGGCAAGTACATATTGTGCGATAACATTTTGGCACCGTTGTCGGGGAACACTGAGTCAATATTCTTCAATGACACTTTTTCGGTAATCCTTTCCCTCAAAATCCTTTATCTTACAAAGCTTACATGGTGATTCCACTGAAGTTGATTCCCTCATCCCTTTGATAATCCTTAAGAGGATATCTAGTGACTCCACTAACCTTTTCCAAGGTGCCACCTTACTCTCAATTTTGTGATATTTCCAAGTTATGGGATCATGGTGCCCTAGGAACAAGTGTATCCTGCTATTGATTTCAAAAATATTCAAGGATACCCACATTATTTTGATACAAAATGGTTAAACAACTCTCCAAGATTTGGAGGCCTCCCAATTAATCACATTGTATAATTCTTGAAGTATATAAGTGAGATAGAATTGTAAGGGGAGGATGTTTTGGTAAAATTGTTCATACTTTCTCTATCATATGTTTTGCAAGATTGGTTTAAGATTTGTTGTGAAGATATGGGTATATCATATTTTGTAGACCTCATCAGTAGGTTTATTGAGTTTGTGAAACCATAATGCCAGACATATGAAGATGCCCTTAAAAATATTGCAGTATCCCTAGAGGACGAAGGATTCACCACTGAGATTGTGGAATATCTCAGGGATGTGTACCATACTCAATACCAAGAACCCTATGATATAGAAGGAGTAAATTTATGAAGAAAGTTGTCAACCCCTTGAAGAGGAACAAGATTTCTCCCATGATTCGATAGAATGCAGTAAATATTTAACTAAAGAAGTGAATTATGAGGATGAAGCATTAGTATCTGCTCCTCCATCCAATGAATCTCTCCAATATCCTATCTCTCCTACACAAAATGAAGAGAAAGAGGTGAGTCATTTTCCTTTCCAGTTTTTTGATGACACTTTATTCTATGATCCAGAAGGTGAAGAAGTAAAGGAACCCTTGGAAGAGCTAGGTCCTTCATTTTCTAATGAAGACATTATTAAAGAAATGAATTTGGGGGATGATGTACTGGACCATCTTCAATTTGATGAAGTCATCCAAGACATTGACATTCCTGCACAGCAAGAAGTGAATACGGTAAGCTATTTCCCTTTCCAAGATTTTGATGATGCTTTATTTTATGATTTGGAAAGTGAAGTACTAGAGGAGCCCTTGGATGCATTAAATCCTCCATGTTATGATAAATATAGTGACATGGTTGTTAATATTGATGAGTTCATACATGTTGGAAGACGTAAGTGGGATGTGATTGGTTCTAATGAGGATCTCATTTATGATATGGAAGGATATGTTCGAATAATTCCTTTACAACAATCATATGATGTTCCTGATAATTTGATGTGTGGCAACAAGATGATGATATAATTACAGAAGTTTTCCAAGCACCCAAGGATGACCCAGTGTAATGTTCTCCTGATGATTTTAGGTCATACCTTGAGTAATTTGATGATTATTCCTTTGAGTATTTGGACTTACTCTATGAAGAATATTATCGACTGTCATTATGCTCAAATTTTGATAAAGGTGAGCATGTTGCTTGCCTGAAGAAGGATACTTGTGACAAGGTTGTCCATCTCCCTTCGACTACTTTACCTCACTATGTCATTGAGGGTCTAGTTGGAAAACATGTTCCTTGTCTTGAGTTTTCTATAGGGAAAATACTTCTTTTAGAATCCAAGGGTAGGTTGAATACCTTAAGAAGAAGTTTATTATCTCAATCTTTCATCCTTCCCTTAAGAAATTGTTAGTCATCCTCTAGGTTCTTACTAGTCCTTTCCTAGACCTCAGGATGTGATGACGTCCAAGGTAGCCAACCTTAAGATTCTTTGAGTCGGTATTTTGAGCTTTTGATTTTTCATGATCTCTTTCTAAGATGGATTGATCACTTTCCTAGAAGTGTGACTTGGCATAGTTTTGTCCCTCCCTCCCGCCTCCATGAGCAAGACTTTACGATTTCTGATGATGTGATACATGTTCTAACTCATGTTATTTTTGTGCTTGACTTGTCATTGTTTTGGTTTATGATGAAGCACAGAGGTAGGTATTATGAGATATTGCTAGGATGGTTCACTGGTTATTTGACTACACCCAGCGTTCAACCAACAAGTAAGTAGAGTTAGGTAGGAATGTGCATCCATTGTATATACCATCTGCATATCATGCTAGTATAGTTGTAGTTTCATTTTTCATATTGTATTTCTCCATTATGTATATATGCTTTCTTATATTTATTTTATGTCATATATGAGCGAGGGGTGATATCACCACCCTGAAGATTACTAATTCATTTTATTGAAATATAGAAGATATAGGTTATACTAGAGATGTTGAGGTTCTCATGCGCTCTATGGTGAGCACATGTCCCTGAGCTGGAGCCAAATGTTATCCCCTATCCTAAGGATAACTAAGGATATCATGTCTTGATGCCCACATGTCCTAGGCATGGAGTGTCGAGAGTCAGATGACTTGAGCATGGCCCTAGAGGGCCCATATTTTCTTCAATGCATCCCACCTATCAGCAACAGCAACGTCCATCCCACCAGCTTGGTCCTGAAGTAGCAGTAAGTCTTGCTCCATGAGGTAATGATTCTAGGTATCATGGTATGTGTCTCTCTAATTTTTGAAGCACTTGAATATGTTACACTAAATTCTCCTTCATTTCATAACATTTGATTGGAAATTATGTTATTTAACTTGTTCATACCCAGAGGGTGACATAATGCCCTAGTAAGTTGATTCCCCTTTAGGATGAGTTGCCACTAGGTGGGTTTGTGAAAGTTCATCGTCCATTCCCTCCATACTTACCACTTTCCGTCATTATTCCTCTCCTCTCCCCCCACCTTGTTTTGGGCATTGGGTTTGCCATGCTAGGAAGGGTTGTACCTTGCCTTGTGGGAAGAAGGGGCTAAAGGTCTAGAGGGTAAAAGTAGTTGGAAAGAGTTAAAATCCAAAATGAAACCTTTGAGATGCTTTGCCACGCCAGGACTGTGTTCCCCATCTTTTCCCTTGAAAAGAAAAAAGAACAAAAGCAATAAGACTAAGAATAAAAGGCATTGAATGGGATAGGAAAAAATAGCATCCATGATAAGGTACATCTCTCTCTCTACAGAGGCACCCACAGGAAAGACCTACATTTCCATGTTATCACTACACCATTTGCCCAAACATTTCCCCTACGCCGCTTCACACAAACTTGCATGACCTGGATCGGTTCTCACCTGGGAAACACCCCAAACTTAAGGAGGATTATCCCAATAGGGCATCCTGAGACCTCATCCAAACCTGACTTGTTAAAATTTATAAGGTTTTTGAGCATTTGTCTGGGTGAAGGGGGGGTTTGATGCACATGTTTGGGTAATTTGATTATTAGATGTGATTTACATTGCTATGATCCTTGTGACTTACGAGCCCCTGGAAGGCATACTTGTTGTTGTTGCAAGACTTTTCCTAGTGGATAGGTACATATGGGGGAATGATTAGGTCAAACCTCCACGAGGCTAAAATCCCAACAAATGGATGTTGTAACCCCACCAGGGGGAAAGAGAAACCAAAGGCTTTCACCAGGAAGAAAGAAGGATGTTTCACCATGGACACTCCAGCAAACCTAGAACTAGGGGGGATTTTCCTTTATACCTGGACGTTGACCCTTGAGATCACATGACGTCATCATTATGACCTTGACATCATCCAGAGTCAGGGTTTGCACTTATGATGGGCAGTTGTGTGCTAGTTGGCATGTGTGGCAGCATTCAAGGCCTTTGAAGGCCAAACATCCTACATTTTAGTCCTAGTGTTCCACCTTAGGGGCCTCATGTTACCCTAGAAGGGTATGGAGTCACCCTTGAAGATGAATTAGGGTTTAATTATTGTCATTTATGTAAAAACTGGATTTTAATGTAATTTGGCCTTGTCGGCCTTTTTATGACCTAATTATGATTAAAGGTCATTGATATTGTATAAATAAGAGAAAAAAACTCTCATTTTTATTCATCTCTCATCACACAAGTGTGTGGTCTGAAATTCGGCCCTTTTTAAGGGTTATTGGCTAAAACTAAGTGGTGTGCAACTTCTTAGAGAGGCAATTTTGGTGTATTTTGGCTATTTTCATGGTGGAAAATCTTCAACTAGGGTTTGAGCTTGATTATTCTTAGTGAAGTAAGTAGAAAATCTGCATTTATTTATTGTGAATGAATGCTTATGGTGAGTTTTATTTGTTTCATGTCAAAGATTATGAAATTGCTTGCTTGAAACCCTAAGAGAGAGGCATAAGTTATTATCTTTTTCTCTATAATTTTCCACTTGTTTAAATTTCTCAAAGAGAACCTTATCTAGGAGTAGATACTAGAGCCCTACCATTGTAGCACTCTAGTAACCCTACTTACATTGCCTACTGCATATTTTGTTTCAAATTGTCTAAGGAAAGAGAAAACGCTAGGGCCTAAGTTTCCTTAATTTCTAGCAATTATCTCTCTAGGACTTGGATGTTTGAGGCCTTGGGTTACCAACACCTCTCTCATCTTCTCCATATCCTTTTTGACTAAGTATTATCATTGTTATTTCCTCTAAGATTTGTTGTTGCTATCATTGACTCCATTACCCTAGAAGGCACAAGTCTATTCACTACTAGTGATTGATTGATCAAACAACTTTCAAACTATTTTCCTTAGAACATTCACTAACTCCTACTAACCTTAGATTAGAATAATTCATTAACTAACTTGTTTTTGTTGCAAAATATTGCTACAGCCATCTAACAGCAGCAAATTGACCTCAAAAGTGACATATTTCTAACTAGACATTGCTAAATTTGCTTGTGACTATCTAATATCAATTTTCCTGGTTAAAGTTACTTTTTCTAGTCTTCACTCAAGAAATTTGAAGCATAGTTATTGTGGTTCTTATAAATTTATCATTGTTGTTGTAAACTATTGTACTGCTGCAATTTTATATCAGCTAGTATATTTTTTAAGAGTTTATAGTCTTATGAAGCATTAACAACATTTTGGTACTTAGAAAAGTGCCCTTTTTCTATTTTTTTGCCTTGTTCTGGGCAGGTACACAATATTACTTGCTTTCGTCACTTCTATAAGACACAAAGAACCTTTGAAATTGAGTGACTTGTGAGAGGGGAGGGATTTTCTTGCCTTATCCTTCTCAAACCCTTAGGTCACCGGGGACGTCTCCCCTAGGGTACATTGATATACTCCTAAATAGAAAGGGGTTTCCAATTATGGTGAAAATGATAGGTCACCCCCTGTTACACCAATATTGTATCTACTTGCTTTGGGATTTAGGCAAGTATAGATTGTGTGATAACAGGGCCATGGGTAGCAACTGCTACGCACGGAGGAGCTAGAATAGGGGTTGATGCGGCAAATGGAGGGAAGCAGGTTGAGAAATGGGTGAGAAAATCAACAGGACCTATGCCGACATTCGACCCTCAACAAGAAAACGAGACATATCAAAGGGAAAGAAAAGAGATACTAGGACCAGAGTGGGTAGCATCAACATCATTTTCACCTCTTGTTTGTGATCGTACTATACTAGAGAAGCCACTTGAGAAGGTAAGTACTCTAAGAGAGTTGATGAGAAGTTGCATAAAATTGATGAAAGACTAAACTATGTTGAATGCATTATGTGACATGATTGATCATTGTGCACAAGAAAGGGAAATTCCTATCACATAAAGGGTAGTGAATCAAGTATTGCATAAAAAGAGGACCAGCGAAGAATTTAGATTAAGTGTATAAATTGGGGAATATGATGTGGATAATGTTATTTTAGACTTGGGATTGGATGTAAATGTGTTACTAAAGAAGACATGGGAAATGATGGGGAAACCCAAGTTGATTTGGTCTATTGTTCAGTTAAGGTTGGAAAACTAGCACAAGATAATACCAATTGGCCGATTGATAGGAGTACATGTCAATATAGATGGAGTGCACAGTGTAGAATATTTTGAATTCATCGAGATCATGGATGATACTCAACCATATACAAAACTGATGGGACTTTAATGGCCTTTGAAAATTAGGTGATCATTAATCTGAAAAGGAGAGAAATGATATTTTAGGTAGGAGACTTGAAGGTTACTGCACCATTGGATCTGACAGAAGGAAAGAGATATATCAAACTAGCTAGAGGGAATGAAATTGACAAATTGGATAACATGAATGCATGGATGGATGACTATGTTAACCCCACTACAGATGATGCACTCAATTGGAGAAGAATTAGCTAGTGTGCATCAGATTCAAAGGAAGGTTTAGAACATTGGTAATAGAGGATGCATGAAGTATCAACTAGACGATGTGCACACATAACTTGATCATTGCGTTGGATTGGAACAAAACTATGTGATCCACCCAAGTATGATGGTTTGACTGACATAGAATATTTCCTACATGAGTTTGAGTTGCATATACCCAAACATTAAATATTTTTGGCATTAGATGTTGTTATGAAATATACTCCAACCAAATGGTGAGTTGCACAGAAAGAAAGAATGGAAGATTGGTCCCAGTGTAAAATACTAATGCAAGTAAGATTTGGTATCGAGGTGGAGTACATTGAACAGAAGCATACAAGGGTAAGAGACCCAAAATATCATATTTTGCAGTGAAAAAAACATATGGGGATCGATATTGAAGGGGGAATGGACACACAAGTGTATACATACACTGGATACAATTCCAAAGAATTGGTACCTGGAGCTGGAAATGTGTAGATAAACAACAAACTGGGATGAGTTGACTCAGAGTTTCAAGGTAACATTTACATTTGAATAGGAATATTTGTTAGTATATGAAGCCTTACAAGTCATTAGAAACAATATTTTTTCAGAAGAAGGGTCGATGGGGGTAGTACCTATGTGTAGTGTGCATAGAACTTCTTTGATTGTTCATGAGTTACTAGAATATTATAATGTTGCTAAGGAAGAGCAAGATGAGGAAGATCCAAGGAATGTACAAGTACCTAAAACCGAGGGGGAATACACAATAGAAGGACTTGAGATTGAATTTGTTGTGTATGCACAGCCAATAAAGACACAGAAGGTAAACATTGGGACGATAGAAAATATAAAGTTTGCACAGATCGATGATTACCAGAATGATGAAATTGTGGAGAAGATTGTAGATTTACTATGCGAGTATTGAGATCTATTCCCAACTACAGATATGAAGAGGATAGTTGGTGAGTTAGGAGAGATGAAGATCCCTTTGAAACCAAATGCTAAGCCAGTGAGACAAAGACTTTACAGGTTAAATCCGAAGTATAAAGAGAAGGTGAAGGTAGAGATAGACAGGATGTTAGAAGAAGGGATTGTTGAACCAATGGTGGAATCATAATGGATAAGTCTAATGGTGGTACAAAATAAGAAAATAGGAGGAATCATGATTTGTGTAGACCTGAGGAAGCTAAATGATGCATTTATGCATGATCCATTTCCAACACCTTTCACAGATGAAGTACTAGAGAATGTAGGAGCGTGGGAGGCTTATTCTAACACAAATAGATTTTCAGGATACCACCAGATAAATATTGTGTAGGAAGACATATATAAGATTACTTTTGCAACAAAATGGGGAAGCTACCGGTACACAATGATGCCCTTTGGACTGAAGAATGCACCAGCATTTTTTTCCAAAGTTGTTGTTGCAACTTTTAAGGAATTTATTCATAAGTTCCTTAAAGTGTAATTAGAAGATTGGATTGTGTTTATCCTATTGAAATATCACATAGAAGTACTAAGGTTGATGTTGGATAGGTGTAGACAATGTCATATTTCACTAAATTTAAAGAAATGTGTTTTCTATGCGCCCTTTGGAATTTTGTTGGGCCATGTGGTATGTAAGCAGGGCTTATTAGTGGATCATGTCAAGATTGTAGTGATATTGGATTTACAACCACCCACATCAGTAAGGAAATTGAGAGAAAATATTAGTCATACAGGATATTATAGGAAGTTCATTAAGGGTTGTGCACAAATTACAACATCGATGGAGAAGTTGTTGAAGAAAGAGGTTAAGTTACAGTGGAATGAGGACTTTTAGAAGGTTTTGGATACATTGAAGAATAAGTTAGTGACCGTGTCGATTTTGATCTTCCCAGATTGGAAGAAGGAGTCCATGTTCATGTGGATGCGCCTTCCATAGATTTGGGCATAGTGTTATCTCATCCAGGAGAAGGAGACATAGACCACCCCTTTGCTTTTTCATGTAGGAATTTGTCCATAGCGGAGAAGAATTACACCACTACAGAATGAGAAGGATTAGAAATGGTATATGCACTACATAAGTTTAGACATTATTTATTGGGTTCTCACTTTAAGATGTATACTGACCATTATGTACTAAGATACTTACTGAACAAGCCAGTGTTGGGGGTGAGAATATGCAGATGGTTTTTATTGTTCCAGGAATATGATTTTGAGGTTGTTGTGAAACCAGGGAAGTTGAATGCAAGACCAAATCACTTATCATGCATACTCTCAGGAGAAGATGTAGGAAATCTAGATGATAACTTGTCATATGCACAGTTATTTGCAGTTACCATGGTGGATGACTACTTCACAGACATAGTGTAGTTTTTAAGTACAGGAACGGCTCTATCAGATATGGCAGTTGCGCAAAAGAAACAATTAGTGGTTAAAATAGCAGACTATCACTTAATTGTAGGGAACTTATACAAGTTAGGTGCAGATGGAATATTTTGGTGATGTGTGTTAGAGCATGAAAGGCCAATGATACTCTCAGAAGCACACGAAGGTATTACAGGAGGACACTATGT
>ML788219.1:728276-738686 GCA_009831015.1 Picea engelmannii | reverse complement strand
CCTAAAGTAGTGTCATCAGATCCATTGGTCCTCTACATAACCGATAGGGTAGAATTGGGACTTGAAGAGGGTTTTGAACTCCTTACTCATATAGAACTTGTATTAAGTTGACCTACTATTTACTTATATATGTGATCCTTTATCTTTGTTAGAGTTCCATCATGTAACTGCATTAGATTCATCAAATACTATGTCTTTCAAAAAAAAAATCCCCGCAAAATTTTGTAGTTGAATATTTCACATAAGATGAACTTAAATAATATAATTTCTTCATATTTTTACTCACTTTGTATCATTCATCTCTCTCTCTCTCTCTCTCTCTCTCTCTCTCTCTCTCTCTCTCTCTGGGGTAGGGGGGGTTTATTAGGGATGCCATCCATAAATGTCATGAAGCATCTCATGTCTATGTGCTTGGTACTCTAGTGATGAAAAATGAAGAACTATAGCCATCTATTAAAGTTATTATAATAGATGGTTATGGTTCTTCATTTTTCATCACTCGAGTACCTATTAGCATAGACAAGATATGCTTTTAGACATTTGTGGACTACATCCCTAATAAACTTGTGAGCCTAACTTATTGTGTTTAACTCAAGGGGATATGATTTAGGCACTTGTTGGCATGGAACTAGCCAAATGCCTAACAGATTGACGACAACTAGTTGAGTTAATCCCTTGGGATAGCTCGAATTGAGGACATGTGAGTGGTCTTTGAGCCACTTGTGTGTGCGTGTGTGTGTGTGTCAATTGGGTTTAACCCAAGTGGTTTGTGCTGAGGGGTGTTTTCCCCCCACCCAGGTTCAATTCCCACAAGTGACATGTTTGGCTCTTAAATGAGCATGCTATCGAAAAAGCCTCGAATTTCTACAAAATATGGTTTACCTTGGGTACCATCCTCGAAATGAGGGAAAGTACCTGATGGGTTTCCTCATTAGTTTGTCCCTAATGATGGGTGAAGTGGCCACTCAAAAGCTTGTTCCAAAAACCCCATACACAATTCTTATCCAAGAAATTCACTATTAGCATACTTATTTGTTTTCAGCTACATAAATGGATCTTATAGATGATGGGACTATGGAGTAAAATAAAAATATTCATGCACAAACAATCTATCACCAAGAAAATAAAATCCGATAATCAATATAAGGTGTGTAATCAATGAAAATGACATTATCATTATTGTTTAAGTGTGATAGGACTAATTTTAAAAAGGCGGTTCACATGTGCTTAGCACAATCATGACCTCCAAGGAAACAAAGATTACATTTGCATCCTAATCATATGTTACTAATATCAAAATATTATAATTCCATGTAAATCAATTACAATTATTCAATAAAAATTAAAATAATATAAAAATATTAATTTAATTATTAATTATTTTATATATATATATATATATATATATATATATATATATATATAAAATGAATCATTGCATATTCACTCAAAATGTTGAAACGTTTCTAAACTTCAACATAGCATAATTCATATCTATAAAACTTATTACAAATACTATAATTATTCAATAAAAATAAAATAAATTAAAAATAATTAAAATAACAACTTTACTAATAATGAATACATCCTAAATTAAAAATAACTAAAATAATAATTAAAATAACAACTTTACTAATAATTAATACATCCTAAATTAAAAATAACTAAAATAATAACTTTACTAATAGTGAATACATCCTTTCCCTTTGAAAAACATTATATTGATTTATTTAGGCTAATGGTTATATTGTTTTATTTAGACTAATGGTTAACTCAACATGAATGACCTACAACATAAACTAATCAGCGACATATGAAGTATATTTTCCCATACTTTCTTAGAATTGAAATGTTAAATACATTATAAATTTAACGGAAGAAAGGGGTAAGGTGAGTTTATAAGCCACGGATTATTTTTATTAATGATTTCGTATTAATGATTTCGAAGGGATTATAAAATTTTAAAGGCAACAAGTTCAAATCCAAAGGGGTAGAGTATGTATATTTTTGTAGACTTTATTAATCAAATTGTTGAGCGAAGGGGATCTCTTGTCCCACAAATAAAAAGGTCTCATACACCAATTTAGTATCTGACTTGATCTTGACCTTAAAAATAGATTATTATTATTATTATTTGTCTCTTTTTCTACTGCACTTATTGTAGGCGGGATTCTCTCTATCCTTTCAGCGTGCCTAACTAAGGTCTTAGTAATAGTATCTTACTTACGTGGGCCAGTGTAAGCGACTTTGACCGAGGGGTTGGGTCGGTGAACTACTCGTTATTGGCTCTTGCGATCGATTAACACGGCAAATACCGAGAATAAGAAGGATGGATGAACGCCCTGAGATTGATGAAAATAAAGAGATCCTAAACCACCATGCCGGGGATAGGAGTGGATAAAGCCACTATAGAAAGACGGGGTGGGTTGTGTCAACGGGCAATAGCTTAGTGGAGCGAGCATTCACCACCACAAATGAACCTAGGGTCAGGCAAGCCGGTGTCAACCCACCCAGTAGAAGGAGGGTTTGAGTTTCAATCAGAGCAAAGCCCATTCGAGAAACGCTTTACCAACTGTCTGAAAACGAGTGAGGTAGGTTCGGTCGGACACATCACTACATGGGGCGCATTGTGTCAGGCCTTGATAATACACTTTTTCCCTATAATCCCGAGCAAGTTCTTATTCATGGACTCTGCAACACCATTCCCCCTGGGATAATAGTTAGACGAGTAACGCAAATGAATTTCCTTGTCTAATGAAAAGTCAACGATATCCATAGATCTGGAGTACAACCCACTGTAAAATTTGAAAATAAAAGGTACACCAAACCTGGTAATGATTTGTTGTTCTATTAAATGAATCATCATTGTATTGTTCACAATAGCTAAAGGGATGGATTCAGACCACCAAGTAAAGCAATCAGTAGTTGTCAGTATGTACCTGTGTTGGAGGAATGTGGATGGATTTATCCTATCACATTGAGGCCCCTTTGCTTTAAGGGTTTTGAAATAGTCATAGGTTGCAAAGGCACTACATCCTTCTTTATTTTCCCTGCACATATTTGGCAAATGCGACACTTCCGAACATGTGCATGCACATCCTTAAACAGTGTTGGCCAATAATACACAACCCTTGGTACTTTGTGTGTGGTAGTGTCTCCTAAGAAATGTCCACATGTTTACCCGTCATGTAAATCATTCAAGCCTTTCTTAGCATCTTATTTATCCAAACATCTAAGTAGCACACCATCGTAGTTCTTCCTGAAGAGAATCCCATTGATAAGACTATACTCAGTGGATTTTAGCCTTAATGCTCTGTTGCTTTTGGCATCTAAATGATTAGGACTAGATCCATGTTGCAAATAGTACTTAAACTAATAATACCATGAATCTGCATTTGCAGGTACAAAAAGAATGTCAGTTGCATTGCGTACAAGGGAGCTTCGTTCTCCCCACCTACTTTGTCAGCTTGATATGCATTGCGTACAAGGGAGCTTCGTTCTCCCCACCTACTTTGTCAGCTTGATATTGTCCTTCAACTGCTAACTTTCATAATCCTCGTTCTCTTACTATAGTAGCGGGTTTTATATTCAATTTAGACTCTTGGATAGCGCTCATCCACCAGGCAAGCTTTTCACTAAGTTCTTTCTGGATGAATAATGATCTTACATTTGAATGCAGAACAATGACTTTCGTGTGAATTCTCAAAATGTAGGGCCTAAACTGTTTCACGGATTTAACCACAGCATATGCTTGCTTTTCGATAGCCAAGTAATTCAGCTCAACCCCTTGTCACCCAGTGCTCCTGAATGAAATTAGGAACTCAATTCCTTCTTCGTCTAAAGCAAACACATCGTTGTACGTAGAACGGGGCACTATTCGAGCCAGAGGAAAAAGAAGTTTTCTATTAACACTAATTGGCCGTGTGCTAAAGGAAGGGGTTACCTGAGCTAGCGATTTTAGGGGATTTCCCACGCTGAATGGGCACGAATTGATCCTATGCTCTATGTTTTTTAATTTTGATAAATACCTTGTATGCCACTTGATACTCTCTTAGGGTAAAGTTTATATAGTTTTTTTGGTTTATCACAATGTACTTTTTTTTGGTTTATCACGATGTACTTAACTTTATCATATTTGAGGCACTTTCTCTCACTATAATTAACCATATTATCGATTTATTATCCAAATTATACTAACTGAGTAGTGTTTTATATAAATAGTTTCGAATAGGGTCATTTTAAGTGATGATTGTTATAAGTAAATTTCAACAAAGTTATGTGATGTTTTCATTTTTTTTATTTAAAATATTCATTTTTAAAAAATTATCTAAACCATGATTACCACATTTTATCTAACAATTAATTTATGGGTGGTAATTCAAGTTAAAATTCAACTTAGTTCTTAACTTTTCATTGAAATTTGTCTAAAATTTTGAGAAAACTTGGAATCTCTATAAAAATAAGTTGTTTTTTGTTTTTTTAAATTAGGTATTGTATTCAATTTCACGATGTTTTTTATCCAAAATGGATCACTATGTAATTTGTCATTCATTTTGGTACTTTTTGAGTGGAAAAAATGGAGCCATGGATTTGTAGGGACCACTTTAGGGGCATGTTCTATTTTGGGGATTTGGGGTCCTGAAACTTCTAGAGACTGTTTGGGACATTAAATGGGATTTTGGGGTCAAAGCTTTGTGAACAAAGTTCACAACCCTCATAAGGTGCCACGTTTTTCAATAAGATTGATCTGAAATCAAGTTATCACCAAATCTAGTTGAGCAAATTGATGTGTGGAAGACAAACTTCAAGTTTAAGGAAGGTCTCTTCAAGTGGTTGGTCGTGCCTTTTGGCTTCACTGATACCCTACAAACATTCATGATGATGATAGATGATATCTTTGTGGTCATTCACTAATTCCTTTGTGGTCATATATCTAGACAATATCCTCATCTAGAACCTAAGAGGGGCATCTAAAGCACATTCAACAAGTGTTGAGCACCCTATGGCAACATTATGGATGAGTATGGTGTGCATATGGATCCAACTAAGATCCAAATCAGTTGTGATCGATCAACCCTAGAGACACTAACGAAGCTTCACAACTTCTTCGCCTTCTCAACTTCTATCGCAAGTTCATGTTGGGGTTCCCTCATATTGCTTGGCCCCTAATCCAGGTGACCAAGGGTGGAACCTATAACGCCTTGTTTTCTCCCATAACTGTAATTATGCTTAAGACTTCATATGATTATGATTATGAAGCCTTTAATCATGTTTTTATTAATGAAAGACACCAAACAACTAATTGAAAGGGGAAAACCTTGAAAGTATTGGCCATGATACACAAGTGTGAATTGATGAAGCAAGAATTGATTGACTGGTTGGGTAAGGTGGAGTTGAAATGTTTTTATGAAGAAAATAGGAAGCTTGTTTAGCAAGTCAGCTTATGCTTGCAAGGCATAAACATACACCTACCAGTGTACCCATATCAGCAGGAAACCACGTGACCAATTATGGAGGTTAGATCGGTGGTTGAGGCAGTTAATAACTACTAACAATTTGGTCTCTTGTAGAAGGCAAGGGTCAATTGAAGTAACCAGATGAAGAGGACACCACGGATTACCCCCTCATAATAGTAACTACAGGTTGTGTCTGCAACAAGCCACGAGAATCCCAAAAGGATTAGAGGAAGAAGAGGCCAAAAGTGGAAAGACACCACCAGAACAAACCACCAACAGGAAGAGGGATATAAGGGAAGACTATCAGGACGTGCACATAAGCATCAAATAGAAAACTAGAGATAGAAGACAAGAGGAGAGAACATTTAGTCACCGAGAGTGGAATCAAAAGAGAATAACACATATCAAATAGAAGAACACTTTGAGAAAGAGTGCAGAAGTGACGAGTTCGCAGGATAAGAGAGGAGTGAACATAGGTGCTCATTGGCATAGATTGAAGGAGAGAAGAGAATGGGGATATTTTCTTGAATAAAATAGGAAGCTCATCCAACTTATTGATGATCACTCTGAAATAGACAAGACCTGGATCTAGACTGGAGCAATAGATGGCTGCAACTTGGTACTTACTGGAAAGAAACTGGCACTAGTAAGGGGAGGTTGCCAAGGGACTATATAGCAGAGAAGAGACTCCCTTGTGCAGAGGAAATCCAATTGATAAACTACTTGATAAACCTATAGAGACCCTAAGATCAGTGGGAAGGGGTCAACTTATTTTGTTGACAATGCAGGAAGGAGAGTAACCTTCTTGGATCATCCTAAGCTTGGAAACCAACTTAATCATTCCCCTTGTGGTATCATGGCCTGGTAAGGGGGTGTCATATTGTAGGAAGGAACTATATAATATGGCCTAAGGTTGGGAGGAAATATGTCCTCTATTAGTCAGTTGGTTGTGGACATTTCCCTGATCAGATAAGTTTTTAACTTGATTTGTTTAACTGTGCATGAATGGTGTAATTGTGTAATTGTTTGATTTAAAAGGGAAATGTGAATGCTTTTAATCAATTATTTGGAACCCTTGAGTAATTGGGATATGCTTGTTGTTGCCATTGTTTAACCTATTAAACTATGAATTTGAATAACTATGGACAATCTATGTCTTTAAGGACCTTGCAGCTTTAGAGGAAAGTTGCAAGATATGGACAAAAACTTTGGTTACCCAATGGTGCGAGTGTCCTGATGTTTGGGAGGTCCTTGTGAGGAACAGAGGACCTTGAGTCCTATGGAAATCTCAATCTTATGTGGAAATCTTGCAAGATATGTAAGAATCTTCGATGAACTCGAAAGGCCTTTGATGGGCTTAGAACAGTTTCACTGACTCTTGAAGATCTGATCAAAGCCTTGAAGAATCCTTGAAGTTGGCTAAGTCCCAATTTTCAGACTCTTAGCCAGTGGAAACTCTGTGTTATGACAGGGAAAAACCTCAGTCGTTGATTCGGTGTGATGCACGTATCACAACCTTGTGTTCAAAGGTAAGATCATTGGGAATCTCAAGAAGAGGATTCAAGAAAGAGGGATGGATGAAGAAGTCCTAAATCTATCGCCAACCGTTGGATGGTGCGATGATTAGATTGGGACCGTTCCTCGGGAGGTTGACTCCTTAAAATGACCAAGAGTTGGAGCAAGGAGCTCTGATGATGACGAAGGCCTTGAGATGGGACAATGACCATTGATTTATCAAGAGTGAACTCGGCAAGATATAGACCATTGGTTCCATTCACATCGTCGTCGAGGTATAGGAGGTTGAGGAAATGGGACGAAGGTTCCAAAGAGTGTTGGCGATGATGAATGGCCTTGAAAAGAGACGAGAGACGTTGATCAACACATAGGTGATAATGATCACCATCGTAGATTGTTGTAGGTCCCATTTAAGAGTGGAAAGGGAATGACGATGTCATGGTAATGTGGCGAGCCAGTAGAGCATCCAATGTGTCTCTAGTGGTGAAAGGTGTCACCAGATAAATGGTCAATGAGATAAGAGAGTGGGCCTAGAGGGAATGAAATTCGTTAGGCTTTCAATGATAATCTAAGTCGTCGGATCTAGATATTTTTAGATCCTAACCGTTCGTCGGAGGATGGTGAGTATAGGTATGGAGTGAGGTTCAGAGGATGAGTCGACAACGAAAAGAGGCATAAGATTAAACGACGATTGTTGGTCTGTAAGGAGGCGAGATGAGATCTCAGTCGTGGATCTGTGTATATCCCACCCATTCACCCTGAGAGAGGTCAAGGACTTGGATGCTATATGGCTTGTGAGTTGGGGATGTTGACATGATCAAAGTCATTGAAGGTCAAACCTTAGAGTCGTCAGATATGGGAATGGTTTGATGGATGGGTCGTCAGAACATTCCGCGTTGGGTTTTTAGTGCTCCATGGGAGTAGATCCCCCGACGACAACGAAAGCAAGCCCAAATGATCGGGGTCGTTGAACTGGAGGGTCATTGGGCCAAGTGGCAGAAGCTACATCAATGCCACATTGGATGGTGCAAGTGGTATAATCCATGTGGATTTCAGGTGGCATTAAAGAGGACTTTGAGTAAGTATTCTACGATTCGGGCCCTTCTCTAAAAAAAAAGAGAGAAGAGGAGAAAAGAGAATAAACTGGCGTACAAAGAGAGCTCGAAAAACTTTGAAAGGATGTAACTTTAGATCTAGAGATCGACATTGGGTTTAGTTATAGTCGTTGGAAATCTCTCAGTGATAAGAACCCATCTATGGTCCTTAGGATCATATAAGAGATGATTCAAGAAAGAGAAATTTTAACATCCCACTAGCCTAAGAGAGGGTTAGCGGGTCAAGTGTGTTACAAAACCAAATCCAATTTTGTTTAAAATGAATCATGATAGAAAGTATTTGAGGATACAAAATGTCACCTCTCCTCGACATTAGTCCTAATTATGCAAAACTTGCATTAGTCATTTGAGATTGAGATATATGTCTCAAATTATGCTATTAGTTTTGTCCTCACTCATCGTGGACATCTGATGACCCATTACAACAAGACACTTTCTGATGTGATTTGTAGGAACCATATTTATGAATAAGAAAAGTAATCCATTATGCAGGCATGTCGATGGTGGAAGCATTATATTTTTGGAAAGGAAATGATCATCCACATGGACCACAAGCCTGTGAAATTCATGTAGGTGTAGGGAAGGCTGAAAAATAACTACCATCAAAAGTGGTCCATGTACCTTCAACAATTCCACTTGAACATTAAGTACAACAAGGGAATCTCACACTAAGTTGCAGGCTACCTTAGTCAACCTCTGGTTGTCACACTAACCATTATAGTTAATTATTGTGGACGTGAGACTTACAGGTGGTCCCAATTGTATGATAGTGATCTTGAATTCATTGTTACATATGAGACACTCAATGTAGGTAAAATAGTTTCAGACTTTCACCTCCAAGATGAAATTCTATGCTATATGGGCCATCTATGTGTTCCTTTAGGTGAGCATCAAAAGTTAATTTTGAAGCCATTACAGTGGCGTCGTGGGGCACTTCAACATGGAGAAAATGATAGTAGTACAACAAAAGTACTTAGGTTGCAGACATGGAGTACCGAGGGATAGATTGACCAATAGTGTCCACTTACATAGATGGAGCCCCACCTCACCACCATACTTCTCCATTCGTCATGATTCCATTCACCACACCATATTTCTTCCGGAAGACAGTGGATATTGGTCCATGAGGTAACAAGTTAGGTATTGTGGTAAGTGTCACTTTAATACTTGGGTCATTTGAATATGTTGCATTAAAAATTCTCTTGATTATGGAAATTTTTGCTTGGAAATTATACTTTTTTCCTTATTTCACCTTGGTGGGTGTCATGATTTCCTAGTAAGTGGCCACCCTTGGGGAAAGAGTGGTAACCATGGGTTTTCCTTGAATGGTTGTCATATCGTTCCCACTCATTCTTACCACTTTCCATTACTTATTATCTTCTTTGTCCCCATATTTTAGGTCATTGGACTTATTGACCCAAGAAGGGAATGTACCTCATTTCATGGGAAGAAGGGGTTAAAGGCACATAGGCTTGTAGCTGGAAAAAGATAAAAGCCAATCATAAACCTGTCAGATGCTCACCCAGGGATCTCGAGAACAATGAAATGTTTCTCGCAAAAAAGTGAGGGACCTATAAAATAAATAACTAATTGGACATGCAAACCAAGGTAGAGCATGTGTGGGCAATGTTTTTCATGCTTAGGTAGAAGTCCCACATATTGTCTTCAACTTGGGAAAGCATGGTCAAGTATGAACAAGGTAGAGTTAATGTGGGCAATGTTTTTCATGCTTAAGTAGACGTCCCACTTTAGCTTCAACTTGGAATTACTCTAATAAATTAATGGCAAAGGGGCTTGGAAAAATCATGCATCGTTGACGAAGGGCAACACACCCTCTACAAAGGCACCCATAAATGAGACAATACGAGCCCTTGTATGTCACGAAACCCCATATCTAGAATTCTAACCCCATCCACCTCATACCCACTACATGAATTAGAAAGGATTGTCCTTGGGAACCCCCCCCCACCCCCCACTTGAGGAATTTGTTCACCCAATAGGGCATCATGGCACCCCTCCCATATCTAAATTTGGCAAATTTCATATGGTCTTTGAGAATTTGTTTAATTTGAAAAGGTAGATTTGATGCACATGTTTAAATGGATCTTGTATTAAATGTGATTTTACTTGGCATGATACGTTTGACTTGATACCTTTGGAGGGCACATTTACTTGTCTTTCCAGGACCTTGGTTGGTGGACATTTGGGAAGGACCAAGCCTCACTTGGACCTTCTTTGGGGCATGAAGCCCATAGAGTGGATTCCATACCCCATGCCTTGGGGCAAGTAATATAATGAATGTTGCCTTTTGAGGCAGGAGATGA
>ML788219.1:680748-693312 GCA_009831015.1 Picea engelmannii | reverse complement strand
TATTACCTTAATGAAGGTATGCCAATCATGTGTTTTTACCCCACCAAATTCACCTTTCTTCATTAAGATATTATTTATGTTTGAAGCAAAACCTGTGGGAAATTTAATTCTTTGAATGACCTCTTTTACATCATTGCTTTGTTTTTTTGTTAATAACCATGGAAGGTTATTTCAGTCTATTCCATCTCTATTTGATCGGATCACACTTCACAGTGCCTTATTGGCTTCTTGAATGTCAGTACAAATTTTGACAATTTTTTCTTTATCCCTCCTACCATCTATGATTCGCCATAACATTTATGTCACATTCTTCTCGATATGCATTGTATCAAACAAATGAGTTACTTTTAGCTCCTCATAGTAGGGCAACCTCATGAATTGAGTGGGATATCATTTCATTCCTTGTGAAAGCCCATTATTAATACCTTCATGATGGCGGCCTTCATGAAGCATAAAAGAAATCACAAAAATAATTATCAAATATGGTAAAATAAATTCAATGATTAAAACAAACATTCAAAACATTACATGATATACGATACATAAATAAATTGTGTACCTTGACAATTTATATTATATTCCAACCTCCATAGGTGAAGTGTCATTCTTTGTGGTTTTAAACCAGTCTCTTCTTTTCCATTGAAAATATATTTTTCACTAATACGATACCTATGGTTATTAGGGAGGAGGTGCTTATACTCATCAAACACCACCTTTCCTAAACTTTTTGAATGACGATACTTCATCTTAGGACCACAAAGTGGACATGCAAATTTACCCTTTGTTTGAAGACCTGCAAGAGATGGATTAATGCCAATTATATGATGAGATTATTTAAAAATTAAACATGCAGCATGATATCTTTAAAAAATTATATAGTATTAAAGAGCAATAGAATGCTACATACCACAAAATGTGTTAGTCCTGGAGCATCATGAATTCTCCATACAAGTATTCCACGGAATTTAAATTTCTTCTCCTCGATTGGTTTACGGATGTCATACATAGTGATGCCAGCCCATAACTTTAATAGCTCGTCGATAAGAGGCTCGATATATACATTCATATCTTTAACCTGGTACTTACCTAATTGTTTGAAATTACACATAATTACTATAACCATGATATGTATATATAAGTAAATAAATAAACAAAAGATATTATGCAAAAAACAAAACAAATGAAAATGTTACATTCAAAAAATTAATGTAAACAAATTATACCTAGAACAATCATTGTCGATATTATTTGCTCTCTCTTTATTGACATCCAAGGAGGAATGTTATTGTTGATAACAAAAATAGACCACATTGCGTAAATAGACCTAAGCTCTTTGAATGGATTAACATCGTTCGCTGCCAATGAAATCCTAACATTACGAGGTTCATCTTTGAAATCTGCCCACTTTTTTCTCAATTTCCCTAAATGTGTAACCATCGGCAGGCATTCAAAGTACACCATATCCACTTCTATTACATGCATGGTAATCCATAAATTTTGTTATGCTTTCACACCTGGACAATCGCTGCAAATGTGGAATTATGGGAATATGATGAAGAACCTTTCGAGGCACCCTTTTTGTTATTTGATCAGTTCGATATCTATTGATAAGACATTGTGGGCATTCAGTTTTCGAAGCATGTTGTCCATAATATATAATATGATCATTAGGACATGCGTCTATAGTTTGATAATCCATTCCAATGTCTTTCATAATGGCATGCAAATCTCGATCTGTGCGAGGTAAAATATTTGACGATGGTAACAAAAATTCACCTACCAATCTACAACATAGCAAAAAACTAGTTAATGTAAATAAATTAATTGTAAAAATTGCATTCTTATTTTACACATTAATTAACAATAAAAACAAATATAAAAAAGTCAAAATTTATGTATAATATGAGATGAAACATATTACATACCTTAGGATCTGTGTCATGCAAGTGTTCGACAAATTATTCATAACTTTTAAGTTCACTAGCAACAATGTAGTGGAGAGAATATTTGCTCTTGAGCCTTCATAAAGTCGTTTATTTTCCTTTTCTAATAGAGGTTCATCATAAATTCCATCATTGTCCCCACACTTATCCGACTGAGCAAACAAGTCATGGATCATTAACTTGATTTGTCCCATCATCTTCTTCCATGAGATCCTCATTTGCTTGATCATGTTCCTCAGCTTGTACAACATCATTTCTACTAGTACTACTTGGTGTAATATTATGCAGAAAGTTAGAGGGAAACTCTAACTTTATAATTACAAACAATCATGCAAAATTGGTGTGTACTATAACAAATATTCAAACAATATATATACATATATATAATTTTATATATGAAATTAAGAATAGAAAAACAGATAACGAATATATAGCTAATTACCATGGGACGATATTCATTTGATCCCCCATCAATGTGCCCATATTTCCTACAATGTTTTGTAGATGTTGCTATTAAATTTATTACAAAACGTGTAACACAACATTTTTTGCAAGGGCAATAACATCTACCATCACCCTTTTCACTCGATTTACTTTCTTTCCCACCTATAATATTCTACGACATTCTTCCGCACAAAATACCCTTTATGAACCATCATTGTTATAGCAAGATTGTCGCAACATCTCTAATTCACAAAATATTTATAGATATTTTTCTCGTTGCAAGAACAACGAAAGTTGACCAAATCAATGTTGACTTTGTCAAACAATATAATGGTCAATGTTGAAATAGTGTAATGGTCAATGGTTATCATCACTCTTGCGATGATAACCAAATATTTTCGCAAGAGCGATGACCCTCCACTATCTTCACATCTGTCTCTCTTGCAATGAACGTATGGGTTCGTCACAAGAGAGACGAATTCGGGTTGGATTTATAAACAAATTGAAAAATTGAACTCTTTCTCTTGAATTTTGCGACGAAAGGGTACTTTCGTCGCATGTAGTCGTTGCAAATTTTTCAATATGTAATAGTGCTTTTTGTTTAACATTTAAGAACAACATACATATAAGCCACCAGAACTCACACAAAAATGCCTTAGAAAGCGTTTCCGATATATAAACGAAAATGGGGAAAAAATAAACAATAAAAGAAAGAAAAATAATAAAAAACCAACCATACCAATTAGCTCATAAGAGACTTTTCCCTATGCCTAAAAGTCCTTGGCAAAGTTTTGTAAATCCCTCTTCACTATATAATCATGAATGTACTGGTTAAACTTGCAAGCCCAATCATCAACAATCTCTTCATTTCAGTACTAGAAAATAGGCATTAATGGCGAAGAATGAAAGAGCAAAAAACTTACATGAAAGAGCGAAAAAACTATATACCTCCCAATTATGTCGGGCATAACAACGACCTGCCTCTACTGAAACCATAGATTGAACCTCTTGAACTCAACGATCTTTGTATATTGGGAAGATGAGCATCGATGTAGATTTATGTAGGGAACACAATGTAAAAGCCTAAACACATGGTGTGTGCTCAATTCACATGCAAGCATGATATCAAGGACAAGGCATAGGTGGCAGCCACTGCTTTGACACGTTTTGTCAAGTTCCCAAGGTCATTGAAATCTAGTGGCTGCACTACGTGCTCCGGTTATCTGGTTTACTTCCCTCCCTCGCGGGTTGATATTAGCGGAGATTTCATGGTTAGTGATTGTAAAAGCTTTAAGATCATACACATAATTTATATATTTCTTAAGAATCTATACTCATCTTATGTGCATGTTTCTTTGTTTTATAGAACAATGGCTATCTATAACTATCATCAACTTTTATGGTGTTATGTATTTTTTCATAATAACATCCGACAGTAAAAATGGTGTTATATATTTTTTCATAATAACATCTGACACTAAAAAATATGTGGGAAATTCAAAGTTAATTATTTTAAATACAAATAAAGTTTAAACCTTTAATTTTAATAAGTAGAGAAAATCTGGTATCATAATCATGTAAAAATACAATGAAGTTTTTACATTTTTATGTTATAATAATCTATTCTTCAAATAATGGAAATTGTCTACATAAAAATACAATGAAGTTTTTACATTTTTATGTTATAATAATCCATTCTTCAAATAATGGAAATTTTCTACCAGCGTTTCGCTACAATGAACTTCCATAAGTACTCCACCCAAAATACTATGTAGCATGCCAGTTATGTTTTCAAGAGAAAATTTTGCTTCCAACATTTAGCTACAATGGATTTCCATGAATTCCTCCAAGTAAAATACTATGTAGCATGTTGATAACTTTTTGAAGAGAAAAAATATATTTTTAGAGAAAATCGTAATTCATAAACTTTTTTACAAGTTTTCTCATTCTTAGTGTTTTTACAAATACTACAGTGTCACTTTTTTGGTATAACAAATTATTTATAATAATAATTTTTTTTAAATTGTAAATTTAAACACTATACACAACTTATATAATTAACATTTCTCTAACACTTTTTTTTTCCGTGGAAAAATTCATAATTTTATTATAGAACAAAATTACATACGTAAATATTATTTGTTATTTATCATAGCTACGTACATATTTTCCACTCAAATGAGTCAGTTCACTAGATCTCAACTTACAAGCTTTTATGAGACACATTCCCATAACTGGCTCCAAAATAATAAGCAGTTAAAAAAGTTCTAAAAGTCTTGACCCCATAATGGCCATTATGTTGTTCTTACATCGTAAACAAAATTTCATCAAAAAAGGTAAGAATTTCCTCCTCATACGAGGATATTGTCAACCACCTGTGTTCTGTCATTCATTAAAAGGTCTGTGATAGAATCCTCGAGTGCCTATAGGTATGATTTTCGTTATATACCATTGGCCATAGTCTAACTACATGGCCTCCTTGGAAAGTTTGTCTGCCAATCGGTTCCTTTCACTGTATATATGAGAAAAAGAGATAGTGTCAAATATATTTTTGGTGCGAATTACATCCTTTAGCAGTGGAAGCAAACGTGAAACTTGACATCTGTGTTTCTCATTGATCCAATTGATGATTACTAGGGAGTCATCAAAGACTTGTAGAGTTCTACATCCCTGTTCGATAGAAAATAAGAGGAGTAGTTTTAAAGCCATTAATTCAGAGTAGTTGTTTGTGCCCTGGCCCAGACCCGCTTTGAGGATGAAGTAGTGTGCATGCGATAAATGGAGACAACCTCCCCCAACGCAAAGTGTTTTATCGGATGAGGAGGCCCCATCGAAGTATCCCCACGGAGTATTACTATCAGGTTCCACCTCCCTGATATCTCTGGGAGGAGCCACAGTTTCCCTACTCGACCCCAAGAAATATTGAAAGATCCCTATACAGTTTACTGCAGCTCTTTCCGCAAAGAAGGGTGCATCCTGAAAGATTTGGTCGTTCTAGGTGATCCATATCCCCCAAGCCAGAATAAAAGGGAAGGATCGATAGTCCCCTTGGCCTCGTACCTGCAACCAATTCTGTAGAGCTAATTCGAAGGTAATTCCCTACCAAACCCAGAGGGAGGGCATCAGGGTCCTAGCAAAGGCCCAAACATCCAAGACAAAAGGACAAAGTAAGAAAAGGTGGTCCATTGATTCTAGATGGGACAACATTTCTCTAACACTTATCTTAGTATAATAACATTTTGAGTTTTTAAGCTAATTACATATTGCTTTACCATTTACTACCTTTTTATTTTTAATATGTAAAAATAATATCCATTTAAAAAAAAATTCATACATGTTTACGCACTATAGTAACAAACCTCCCCATCAAAGCAAAACGAAACAAAGAAATTCCAATTACGTGCTTTTATTTCGTGATTCATTTGCACTTTGTTGTGTATCCTTGGAATATTCTCCATTTTCAAAGTGGCATGGCAAGCAAAGAAATTTCAACTACTTTCTTTCATTTCGTAATTTCATTGTGGTCAGGATGTTTTCCATTTTCAAACTTGTTTGGCAGGGGAAAAAAATTCCAACTATGTGCTTTCATTTGGTGATTTATTGGTGCGTTTGTGTAATCAAATTATTCTCCATTTTCAAATATTTCAAACTAGACTAAGCTACCATGTTGCACTTGTTTTTTAATTAATTATTTTTCTTAATTAATTAAGAGTTTGTATTTAATTGTAATAATTTTATGATTTAAGGAGAGATTATTTCTTTTATTTTTTATTTTCATTTTTATATTTTTAAAGTATACACAGGATCATTTATTTTTTTAATTATCTATTTTTTTAAATACATGTCATCGTTAAGAATTAGTGAGGAAAAGTAAAAAGTAAACCTTAAGTTATGTCAATGAAAGAACATGAAGATGCAATGGTTGGGATCTTCCATGATTTGAGGGCCCACACGCAAACCCTAAGACAAATGAAGAAGAATAACAAAAGAAAGTCACCCAATAGTCTATTGTATTATTCATTCTAATGAGAGAGGAGAGGTGAACCACGGGCAGACTTGCCTATGCGTCCATGAGGCAACCTGTATCTCTACATACACAGACCAAGTAGGGTCGTTGCCACTTAGTGTTATACATAGGTCGCAGCAAAGGACAAATACATAACACATTGTGTACAGGCTTATTTCGAGCAAGAGATTCCTGATATGTATTGGTTTGTGTAAGCTACGGGAAACTGAACTCAAGCTACGAGAGTACAGGTTTCATTGATAAAGAAAAGGCATTAAGAAGTCAACTAGCATGTTTTTGTATTGTTTTATGTTCAGATAAATAATATATTACTTCCTTCTTTTCTGTCTTTGTTCTGTCTTGAGCAATTATTATGTTTCACCAAGAATATGTATATTCTCCTGTTAGTATTTTCATTATTTTACATGGTATCAGAGCCAGGTTAATTGGGACAACTCCCCTCTATTGGAATGGTAGAGAAAGTGTGTACAACTTGTATGTCTTCTACCCAAACCAGTGAGGTCTGGTATATAGACAGTGGAGCATCCAACCACATGATTGGACACAATCACTACTTCAACAACTTCAGTGAAAATGAATTTAGGTTTGAAATCCTGCTTGGTGATGACTATGCCTATCATCCAAAGGGAGTCGGAACTGTAAGGTTTGAGAGGGAGTCTGACAAGCCTCTTTGCCTATCAGGCATTCTCTATGTTTCTGGACTGAAGAAGAATCTAGTCTCTGTATCAGCTCTAGAAGACAAGGGTTATGAGGTCTCCTTCAAGGATCGAAGAGACTACATCAAGCCCAGGCGGTTGAGCATGGGATCTGAACAAGTCATTGGAGTAAGAAAGGTCAAGCTATATAAATTACAGTTTGACTCCCACTACACTCTAGCAAACAACAACAATACCAGACACTGTGAGTTATGGCACATGCGTGTAGCTCATCTCGGACATGGTGCCCTCAAAATCTTGGGCAATATTGTGACAGGGATGCCCTCATTCACTTCAGAATACCATGGAATATGCAAAGGGTGTGTTTTAGGCAAGTATGTATGGGCACCCTTCCCCAAGAGTGAATCAAGGTCCAAGAGCATTTTCGATCTAATTCATATTGATATTTGTGGTCCCATGTCCTCATTATCCATTGGAGGGGAGTTCAAATACTACATCACTTTCATAGATGACTTCTCCAAGAAAACTTGTACTTACTTCTTAGTGGGAAAAACCTCAGAAGAAGTTCTCCAAAGGTTTATTGAATTCAAGGTCCTAGTTGAAAATCAGACAGGAAAGAGGATAAAATCCCTCGGGTCTAATAATGGATGAGAGTGCACCTCGTATGCCTTCAAGAGGTTTTGTGCCGAGGCTGGAATCAAAAGAGAATTGGCAGTCCCTTATACCCCTCAACACAATGGAATCTCAGAAAGGAAGAACAAAGTTATTGTAGGTGTGGAAAAAGAAATGTTGCATGATCAGAATCTTCGTAAGTCTCTCTAGGTAGAGGCTTGCAACATTGTAGTCTATCTTCAAAACATAAGCCCTCACCTCAGGATGTTTGGGTGTGTTGCCTACTGCCATATCCCAACTGAGAAAAGGACTAAGCTCGATCCTAAAACTGAGAAGGGGATTTTGGTTGGGTACAGTGAGACCTCCAAAGCCTACAGAATATACATCCCCACCATCAGGAAAACTATCCTACGCGGAGACGTAAAGTTCAAAGAATAAAGAGCCCTTTGAAACTCATATCAAGACAAGGACATCTCTGAAACCGAATCCCCCAGTCAAGAGGAGAAGATATCATCAGCGGAGGAAGATCTTCCCACAGTGGAATACCAAAAGGGAGAGCAACCGACTACTTCCAAGAAAAGGAAACCAAAATGGGCCGAACAACTGTTGAAGGAAGCAAATGAACAAGTAGAGTCTCCAAAAAATTCAGTTAGAACAAGTGTACCCCCTCAGAGGTATTCAGGGTATGCTGCTCTCATGAGTAGTATGATTGAATCAGAACCAACTTGCTTTGAAGAAGACATTGTAAGGGATCCCTGGAGGGATTCCATGGTGGAAGAGTATGCCTCCATAATAAAGAACAATGTGTGGGAAATTGTGCCCAAACCCCTGAACAAATCCGTAGTGAGCTCCAAGTGGATATACAAGATAAAACATGCAACGGATGGAAGCATTGCCAAGCACAAGGCCAGATTTGTTGCTCAAGGATTCTCTCAAAAGGATGGAGTGGATTCTCAAGAGACTTTCACTCCAGTAGCCCAATACACCTCCATTCGCATAATCATCTCTATTGCCACTCAGATGGGGTGGAGAATACATCAAATGGATGTTAAGACTACTTTCCTCAATATGAACATTGAAGAGGAGGTCTATCTAGAGAAACCAAGGGGTTTTGAGGTCCACAACAGAGCAAGGCATGTATGTCTACTAAAGAAGGCCTTGTATGGACTCAAACAGGCACCCAGAGCGTGGTACTCCAAGATTGACAATTACTTACAAAGTATTGGATTCATCAAAAGTGATGTTGATCCAAATCTATACCTCCTTATGAAGGGTGAGGACATCCTCACTCTGGTGTTGTATGTGGACGATCTCTTTCTCATAGGAGCAGAAACTCTAATAGCAACCTGCAAGCAAGATCTGGCCAAAGAGTTTGAAATGAAGGACCTAAGACTAATGCACTACTTTCTTGGGCTTGAGATCTGGCAGCAAGAGGGTGAGACCTTCCCGGGTCAAGGAAAGTACACAATTGAGATTCTCAAAAGGTTTGGGATGGAGGACTGCAAATCCATGACCACCCCCATGATTACAAATCTTAAGAAATTAAATTCTTCTGAGTTAGATAAAGTGAATCCCACCATCTATAGACAGTTGATTGGATGCTTAATATATTTGAAAAATACGAGGCCTGACATATGTTTTGATGTCAACACTCTAAGTAAACATATGGTAGATCCAAGGGAAGTACATTGGGTTACAATAAAACACATCCTAATGTATCTGAAGGGTGCAATAGAATTTGGTCTTCAATACCTACATGGAGATCAAATCAATCTGATGGGTTATTCTGATTCATATTGGGATGGAAGCACAACTAATAGAAAGAGTACCTTTGGTTGTTGCTTCGGCTTAGGTTCAGGTGTGATATCATGGTACAATAGAAAGAAAAAATCAGTTGCACTTAGTTCAACAGAAGCCGAGTATATGGTAGCCAACCAAGCAAGCTGTGAGGCCATTTGGATTTGGAAAATGCTTATAAATATTTTTGAAATGACTTGGATCCCACCACAATTTTCTGCGATAATCAAAGCTATATCAAGTTATCCGAAAATCTGGTCTTTAGATCCAAGCACATTGAAATAAGAGATCATTTCATCAAGGACAAAGTACAAAAGGGGGTAGTAAAACTTCAATATATTTCCACCAACGGACAAGTTATAGAGATCCTAACCAAAGCACTGCCAAAGCGAAAGTTTGAGTACTTCCGAGAAAAAAATGGTTGTCTTAGAAAACCCATTCCTCACTAAAGAGTGTTAAGAATTAGTGAGGAAAAGTAAAAGGTAAACCTTAATTTATTTCAATAAAACAACAAGTCCCAACCATTGATCTTGCAAAAGATCCCATGGCTGGGATTTTCCACGATTTGAGGGCCCACACGCAAACCCTAAGCCAAGCGAAGAATAACAAAAGTAAGTCTCCCAACAATCTATTGTATTATTCATTCGAATGAGAGAGGCCTATGCGCCCGCGAGGCAAGCCGTATCTCTGCATACACAAATCGAGTAGGGTCGTTGCCACTTAGTGTTATACACAGGTCGTAGCAAAGGACAAATATAGAACACATTGTGTATGGGTTTATTCTGAGCAAGAGAATCCCGATATGCACGGGTTTGTGTAAGCTACAGGAATCCGAACTCAAGCTACAAGAGTACGGGTTTCATTAATAAATAAAAGGTTGTAAGAAGTCAAATAGCGTGCTTTTGTATTGTTTTATGTTGAGATAAATAAAATATTACTTCTTTCTTTTATGTCTCTGTTATGTCTTGAGCAATTATTATGTTTCACCATGAATGTGTATATTTTGCCTCTTAGTATTTTCATTGTTTTACAGTAACCAAACATTCTTTACGGCTCATAACTTTAATAACAATTAGCTTTAATAAAATTATATTTAATTATAAATTTTTTATAATAACCTTTCCTCGTGAAAAACAAAAACAATAACCTCAATGATAAGAAAATGAAATTATTAACAACCAATAACTTCTTTTAGACTTCTAAACAAAACAACTCAAATTATTTAAAAAACAATATAACTCTAATTATAAAAAACAATATATTATTAATAAGTCAAAAAATCTTTACAAAACAATAAAGGCTAACAAACCAATACCTTAGTTTATACTTTTAAAGAAAATCAAGATATTACACCAAATTGGTGTATGAGACCCCCTTCTTTGTGGACCAAATTGGTATATGAGACTCCCTTGTTTGTGGGACAAGGGACCCCCTCAGCTCCACTGCTAAAGTCTATGCAGCTATACATACCCTACCCCCATCTAGATTTGAACCTAATCTCTTAGGAGAAAACACATGTTCTTAACCATTAGACCTACTTAAACTGTATAATGATATGAATTTACACAAATTCACTAATATATTTTAAGTAAAATTTATTTTAAAATTTATAATGAAAAAAATTAAAAAAATTATAATATATTTAATATTCTAATTGTAAAAAATAAATTTATATGAAAAAAACTTTCTTTAAATCATATCATATGAACTAAACTAATATTTCTCTGTGGTTTTGAACGGAAATAATGTTTCTCCGCGGTTCTCCGTGGTTTTGAAGAAATACTACATGTCTGCAGTTTTGAAATTAATATATGTCGCGGTTTGGAAGGAATACTACTTGTCTGCAGTTTTGAAATTAATATATCTCGCGGTTTGGAATGGGCATACTAGTTCTCTGTGTTTTTGAAATTATATCTCTACGGTTTTGAACAGGAATAATACTTTTATTTTTTTCTTTTTTTTAAGTAGATATTTTATTTCTAAGATTATATATCTAGGGTTTTCAATGCCAATAATACTTTCTTTTTTTTAAGGAGATATTTTATTTGTAAGATTATATATCTTGGGTTTTGAGCAGGAATAATACTTCTCTGTTTATTTTTTTATTTTTCTTATTTCTAAGATTATATATCTAGGGTTTTGAACGTGAATAATCTCTATAGTTTTTACCTTTTTACACAGAATAATCTCTGTAGTTTCTCTGGCATTTTCAGAAATTATTTTTGGCTTCTTCAAAGGGTTGAGCATTTGGACATCTGAAATGAGGTGAGTCACTTTTTACTTTCATTCAATTTTAATTTTACTTAAAAAAATTTAAATATATTTTATTTATTTATTTATTTTAAGTTTCAAAAGTAAAAGTTGATTTGAGAGATAAAGTCGATCCATAATAATAGTTGTTACATTTTTTTTTCTCTTCTTTTCAATATGAACACTCCACCACCTATTCCAAAAACTTAGCCTAACAAGCGGAGCCCCCCCAAAATCACCCTAGAGATCCTTTACGATTATATGGAATCAATAGAAAAAAAAAAGAGAAGAGGGAGATGCCAAAATCCAAATAGATTTAGAAACATTAGAAAAAAGGAGTGAAGAAAGAGACGTAAAACTCCAAATAGAGCTAGAGGCAATGATTGATAAAAAAAATTAAAGATACCATTCAAACTCAAATAGAAGATATATTCTTAGGGTTCAAGAGTGAATTGCAGACAATGAATGATAGAATTCAAGAAATGGAAAAACATAAACAATCAACTAAAGAAGCAGGGGTTGAAGAAAATCACAACTTGAGAGATAGGATTAAAGAGCTAGAAGAAAAACTAACCAACAATTTGACCCTCAGTAATATGGAAAACAAATTGGATATCAAACCCGTCAAAGAGGAAATGAATAAGCTAATCAAATTGGACCATGAGCGTAACAAAAGAGCCTTGAACCTCATAATTGTTGGTATAAAAGAACAACAAGAGGAGGATACGCTAACAATAGTAAAAGAAGAATTAAAAAATAAATCACAAATTGATACAACTTACCTCATAGAAGCAAAGAGGCTAGGAAAAATAATGGATCACAAAGATAGGTTGAT
>ML788219.1:662902-677601 GCA_009831015.1 Picea engelmannii | reverse complement strand
CATATACCCATATTAGATCTCATTTTCAAAATATTGATCACACTACCAACTTTCCTAACCTCTTAACTCAACAAAAGTATGGTGATCTTGGGAAGCTTCTCTTAATGCTTTTCGAGCACAGAAACAAAATTCTAAAGAATCACAAGTAATCACTTACCCTCTTAAGGTCCAGTAGACCAATTAGGTCTTAGTGGACATTAATCATCATCATCATCAATATATATCATATCGTATGAACTAAACTAATATATTTTAAGTAAAATATATTTTAAAATTTATAATGAAAAAGATTTAAAAAATTATAATATATTTAATATTTTATTTGTAAAAATTAAATTTATATGAAAAAGACTCTTTCTTTAAATCATATGAACTAGTAAAATGTATTTTAAAATTTATAATGAAAAAGATTAAAAAGATTATAATATATTTAATATTTTATTTGTAAAAATTAAATTTACAATAAAAAAAACTTTTTCTTTAAATCATATGAAAACTAATATATTTTAGGTAAAATGTATTTTAAAATTTATAATGAAAAAAATATAATATATTTAATATTTTATTTGTAAAAATTAAATTTATATGAAAAAGACTTTTTCTTTAAATCATATGAACTAAACTAATATATTTTATTTAAAATGTATTTTAAATGAAAAAGATTTAAAAAGTTAAATATATTTAATATTTTATTTGTAAAAATTAAATTTATATGAAAAAGACTCTTTCTTTAAATAATATGAACTAAACTTGCTTAACACAAAAACTATACGAAACCTTACTTATAACGAGTGTTGCATGGTAACGTAGTCCCTGTCGGGTTAGAATTGGAACAAATGCACAGGTATGGAGGGACCGTGGGAGAATGAGAAGCCCAAAGTACCAGAGACACATGGAAACTGTCGCAAACACGTGGCAAGCAGCAGACAGGACAAGTGGTACATGTAGAAAATGACACGTGGCACTCTACGACATGTCAGCCATAAGACGTCAGGATGCTACATGACTCCGGGAGAATGTCACTCTGAGAGATTTCCTTCCAAAACGAACACAGTTCTCCCAAAGCCCGGAGTCCCAAATTCCCGAATTAGTTAATGATAATATTATATTAATATCGGGTCAACAAGTAATTAGCGAGAGAGTCACTTTGTGAGAAATTTGTTCCATCGCTAAATATGGCCACGAGAGTTCTAAAATTGGCAGGTCAGTAAAAATTTAGCAGGGACGCTAAAGTGACAGGGTTGCCCAAATGGTATAGTGGATATTGATCGATGACTCGCATTCATTTCAGAAACAGAAGCGTTAATCTCCTAGAGCAATTCTGGCATTGAAACCATTTAGTTTTTGAAAGTATTTTCATTCTAATTATACTGTGTTTTGCATAATCCATCTTGCTTTTATTGTCTTAATAAGATTCTGTGATTTTTCCTATTACCAGTAGTGCAACAAATAGCTACTAAAAAGCACAGATACCTGGATCACCCGTAACTTGATATATTGTTGGAGTCTGACTTGCCATGTTGGAAATTTCCGTTCCTACATTGTAGGTTTTATCTCTTTAATGTATTTATGAAATTCATTTATAATGATCTTTGTATACTTCCAACTGACTTTCATCCCAATATTTAGAGTTAACTGCAATTTTCATAGTCAATTCTTTAATTTTTCCCATGGACAAAGTAAGCAACATCCATTTCATTCTATTAAGTAGATCATCTGGCTTGTCTATCTCTACATGTGTTAGGATACATAAAGTTACATGTGGTGGCAAAAAAACAAATATAATATTTTTTTTAAATGTGTTCAATGTCGAAGATTATTTGATCTTCTTGTGTGACCTCTGCGTTTGCTAGTTTTTTTCTATATATTAACACACACCTAACATGATTCTTTATTTTCACAAGTTTTCATCTCATTGAAGTTAATTTAAACTGTGTGAAAAGAAGGTTTCGGGATAGAGGAAGATGCCCTTTTCCTGAAACTTTTGTCTGTGAGCAGCAAACCCACTTTGCAGAGGTTGATATGCAATTTCTCTTCAGGAAGAGAGCATCTTTGTAACATGCCTATCCAACTGAAACATTTGTAAGATGCCTATGACAGTTCAATATAGTACCAACTGATATATTTGTAACATGTCTATCCAGTTGATTGTTTTTTTGGAAATGATAAAAAAATTTGAAGGTTTTTATTTATGCAGATATTCTTGCAGATGTATTTACAAGTCTGTTGACCCTTGAATCTGTTAGGACCGAAACGAAAACCTAACGAGGATGTCAATCCTACTGCGTTTTTATAGATGTGGTACTCCTGGGGTGTGTATAGTTCAAATGTAGGACTTAGAGAAAGTTCATCGTAATGACTTAAAGCAATACAAAACAATAGAAAATGTTTTTTCTTTTCTTTTTGAAATAAAGGTTCCTGGAAAATAGGACTAGGAATCACACACATTAAACATTCAAATTAAGTACACACAAATTCCTGGCATCCAACATAGTTAAAGATAAAAAAAATTATGAGCACATAAAAATAAAAGACGATGACTGACATGCATAAAGAGAACTAACTTTGCATTCCGAAAAACAGGGTTACAAGGCACCGTCGAGATTGTTCCTGAAGTAGTTTTCTTTGAAATTACTCAACAAGAATAATGTTTGTTACATATTCCTCGAAATTTAAATGCATTTGTCATATAGACTGGGATTGGGGCTCTCGCGGACCATAAAATAAATAAGTACAAGAAATAGGACTGTAGAAAGAAGAAGTGGGCGACAGTAGAGAGAAAGACCTGAAAAAAAAAAGAAATTGGAAGTTATCAGTCTTTGGTTAGACATTTCTACGTAAAGAGGTGGAATAACTGGATTGATAAAGAAAGCAGGATGTGATTAGTATAGACTTACTATGATGGTATCTCTCTCCCCCTTTGTTATTTTCTTGTTGATGCCTTTTTATTGCTCTCGTCGACGGTTATTGGAATCGTGCCAACCGCTTGTTTCCCTTCGTCGGCGAGCTTGTCGATTTTCCTTTGGAGCCATTCTTCAATGTAGCTTCTCATGGAGGCCACGTTAATCTCATGCCGGATTTTTATGTTGAAAATTTTCTTTCTAATTCCCTTAGATAGATAGAAAGATTACACAGAGCTTGTTCAATTTCTTCATTTTGTACTGAATAGTCCACTAGCCATTTGTCCACATCATCCTCATCATATTCAAGGATGTCGTAAAACTTTTCTAAAGACAACCCCTTAGAAATATCAACTTGTTCATCGAAGGCTTGCTTGGTTAAGGACAAGGAGTTGAGGATTAATTTGGGGTCTTGGACCTCGTTGGTACTTCCAGCTAAGTCTATTTCGGCCAGTTTTATGAATAATTCTTCTTTCTTTTATACAACTTGTTCACGTGATAGGACATTGAGATGTAGGTTCTTAACTTTCTCTTTCCAACATGCATTTAATTGTTTGATCTGGTATGGGGAGCAGAGATCTTCTTCTCTTCTTCTCATTTATGTCATGTTGGTGACATTGATGCCAAAAGGGATGACTGTGTCTAGATAGAAACCTTCTTCATTTTTTAAATCCACCTGCAAATAGTCTTGGAAGGCATGTGCCCTCATTCCAAAGGAAGCTATACTTTTTTATGTTTCCCAGGCTTGAGTAATTAGCTCCATTCTTTTCTTGATATTCTTCTCCACATAGCCTCTACACGATGTGTGGAGGCTAGAGGATCATTTTAACTTGGCTGCAGGGGTGGAAGGTACAGTTATTGCTAAAGGACTGGCAAGCATTGGGATAGGAATCAAAGCTTCCTCCAATTCCTTGATTCAGTCCTTCAATTTGGCATTCTCTGCCTCAAGGCCTCCAATGGAATCGTCAAGAGCATCTCCGATTGCTCTGTGAATTTGGGAGATTTGGGACGACTGAATGTTCCTAAGGTTAATCTTTGGACAAGATTTCCCTTTCTTATTTCTTACATCTCTCTTTTCAATAATTAAATTTTTAGATTCACTGTAAAAAACAACGCTCTGGAATACGAAGGATTCATCTTCGTCAAAAATCTCGGTCTCGGCTATTTCCATTAGGGGATTATGGTGGATCGCCTCCCCATACTGATCAACGTTGCGGAATACGTTATCCAGATTAGTCTCAAGTTCCATGTCTTCACTTTCAATTCCGAGCTCTTCCACTTCTTCCACAACGTTTTTTCTCTTCTTCCTCACAGGAAGCTTGTGAGAACTATCAATTTTACCTAGAGGAGGGTTCTTATCTCCTCCTCCGTTTGAGGAATTGTGGGTTGCATTATTACTGGGGTGGGCCGTTGGAATGATGCTTCGGGATGTCGTACTCTTGGGAGTGGCAGCTGGGGATTGGACACTCTTCTCACCGTGGCCTTTTCCATGTTGTTTGTACAATTCATTAGTGTTTTGCAATGTCTCTAGGTCGCCAGCCTCAGGAGCATGAGTGTTCTCGTCATTGTCTCTGTCTTCTTTCGGTAGTGTATGGATAAAAGAATTGTTGAAGCCAACTGCTAGTAAATGTTCTACAAAAATCCCATTAGGGTCGAACCCTCTCAGCCTTTCAACATATCTTAGGTTCAAGTTGTTGAAATGGCCTACGAATTTGTCAATCTTATTGACGTTCTTCAACACGAAGTCCCCGACTTTCCAAGGCAGAGAAATGAACTACTTTTTTCTCCTCTCATGGAAAAAATGCAACCAATAGTTGTATTGCCTTGCTATTTCTGTAACAAACATTATGTCTGTAATGTGACATGGAAGGAAAGCAGGATTTCCCTTGGAGCCAAAAATCATTATTACACTGTAATTCTCTATTTATTCAAGTGTCCCCTTCCTATCCAAAAACTTGGTTGCTTGGTCAGACATCCAAGGAGGATCCTTTCCTAACAATAAATATTTGAAAATTGAGACAAATTCATTAAAAACCTGATAAAAACAATGGGAGGCCTTGTGCCTCCATAAAGCCTGGTACTAAAAGCTTATTGGGTCGAATTCACAGTTTACCTTCTTGTACACATATAGTTTTGGAAATGGACAACAATGCGATATCACGAAAACCAAGTAGGACGACATATAAATTTCTTCTCTTGTTTGAATCGTGACAATTGGGAACAAATTTCAATGGAAATCAGCTGCCCCAATAAAAAATGGCTTGTTCCTTGACCATGAAATACAAAATATAAAGAATCATGCGGGAAATGCTTGTTGTAGATTCATGTCTCGTTATTCTTGTAAACGGCCAGGCAATTTCCTTGAATGTATTTCTAAACGAACTAACCTGCAACCTTGTGATATCTTCAGGAACTGTCATTGGGTATTTCAGGAACTCGAGTAAGAGGTCCAACCCATTATCATGCTTTTTTAGGATCTCCTTGCAGTATTCTCCTCTTAAGGTCAATGTTGGCTCCGACAATCTCAACATCTTGCGGAAGACCTGAGGTGACAAAGAAATAGGAGAGTGGTCTCACAGTGGAATAATTCTTTGGCTTGAAATATATCTCGGTGCACCAAGAGACCACCTCCTTATAGTCAAATACTTCAGGGACACAGCCTGCACAAGCAATTCCAAAGGTCCAAATTACTTCGTCCTGGGAGGAAGGGGATGAGTAGTAAGAATATGCCCTGGACCACTGGAAGTTCTTGTCCTCACGCCCGAAGATGTTCACTGTATCTCCACAAAACTGCTGGAAAGTTGTTGCCATAAGTTGACAAGAACGTTTGTTTTCTCCAAACGATGTTTGAAATGAACACTTGGAAGGGATAATATAACCCTCCGCAAATCTTGGTCTAATGCGTGTGAATGGGAGATCTCGTCGAGCCTTTCGCTCATTAATGACAATATCTACGGTTCCTACATGATGAGTTGTTAGCATTAAAGATTACTAATTGCATACTTAGAAAGAAGTGTGAAGGTGGCGGGGATGATGAAGAGCAATTAAGGATTGGAGATTTTGTGAACTTGCCAACTCGACGACCCACGAAAGACATTCCATGATGTTTGAAATAAACACTCGGAAGGGATAATATAACCCTCCACAAATCTTGGTTTAATGCGTATTAATGGGAGATCTCCTCGAGCCTTTCGCTCATCAATGGCAATCTTTGTGGTTCCTGCTTGATGAGTTGTTAGCAGTAAAGCTTACTAATTACATATTTAGAAAGTAGTGTGAAGGTGGCGGGGACAGGGAAGAGCGATTAAAGAATGGATAAGTATGGAAAGCGATCGGTCGAGCTTCAAAATAGGGTCACAAGGGATACTTAGGAGAGGTGAGGGCCCAACGGTCAAATTGTATGTCTTAGAACTTTTGAGTGCAAAATGTTTAACATGGAAGAGGGCATGATGGGGCAGTCCAGTGGTCAATTTGTATATCGTGGCACTCTGGGTGTTGTTTGTAGGTCGTGGAAAAATGGAAGCGCAATCTTGAGCCCACCTGTTCGGGAACCCGCAATCGAAAAAGTGGGTAAGTATGGAATAGGGAAACGGTCGGTCGGACTCGTTTTCGCTAATATATTGAAATTTGTAATGGATATCCCATTACCTGGCAATATCTTTTCTGCATGTTTCTGGACAATTTGTGTAGGGATAGTCAGTGTGACTGTCTCCTCGAGCCTTTATCTCATTAATGACAATCTTTATGGTTGTTGCATGATGAGTTGTTAGCATTAAAGATTATTAATTGCATACTTGGAAAGAAGTGCAAAGGTGGCGGGCACGGGGAACAACGATTAGGAATTGAAGATTTCGTGAACCCGCCAACTCGACGATCCACGAAAGAGATTCCAAGAAATGGCAAAGTATGGAAAGCGGTCGGACGAGCTTCAAAATAGGGTGATAAGGGATCCTCGAGAGACGTGAGGGCCCAACGGTCAAATTGTATGTCTTGGAAATTTTTAGTGCAATAACATTGAAGAGGGCATGATGGGGGAGTCCAGCGGTCAATTTGTATATCGCAGAACTCTGGGTGTTTTTTGTAGGTCACAGAACAATGGAAGTGCAATATGGAGCTCCCCTGCTTGGGAATCCGCGATCGAAAAGTGGCTAAGTATGGAATGGGGAAGCGGTCGATCGGAGTCGTGATATAAAAGCATGAGTGGAAATGTGGACACGTGAGTCCGCCAACCCGTGCACTTAGACATTGTCATAAAAATGACTAAGTAACCAGAAAGAGAAAGTAGAGGGGGAAAAGAAAGGGAATTTTGTTAAGTATAGAAGAGGCAAAAGAAGGGGATAAAAGAGAGTGGGAAAATAGAAAAGGGGAGGGCAATTTTCGGAAGCAGGAATTAGTGTCAAACAAGCCCTATTGTTGCAAAATCATCATTTTCTAGTCCAATATTTTATCCACATACTCGTTTTTTATTGTGCTTGTATCATTAAAAAGGGTGTGAGTAAATGCAAATATAAACTATAACTTGATTTTTGGCTATAACTATGTATAGTTGATTTATAGGTGCTATTGATGTTTGGATTTTGTAGATAACAACGGGTTAGGATAATTTTTTGCATTCTTACTGTTATAAGGCCTTAAAAAAACTAGAATAAGTAACATTTTTTTCCAATTCAATTCTCACACAAAAAAATTCTTTGCACTCATAATATTCATCTTTGTTGATCCGATAATAGGGAGGTTGATTTGGTAGATTGGGTTATTGGTCATTTCAGGTGACTAGGGTGTGTCAGCTAATGCTTTGATGAAGATTTGTTTTTATTGCAACCCGTGGGAGTAATTGTGTTTTTGATACATTGATTAATGCCTTGAAATATTATTTTAAGTATTAAACTTCTTGCAGTAGATTATTCATTGAATGGTTTGTTGTTTCCCTTTATTTTTACCTCTATTATTTCACTTGTATGTCATTACTTTTCCACCAGCCAAGGAGAACCATCATCCATATCATCTTGCCAATTTGACCATGCTTTTGTCTTGGTGAAACAACCCTCTAACTCACCAACAAATTCAAAATAACGACCATTCCAAATTTCCGATGGCCTGGCTCTGCCCTTTAGCACTCAGGTGGAGACTTTAGGAGCAACAATAACTATGAAGTCAATTAGACAACTCTACAGGCTCTTCAATCAAAGAATAGAGAAAGTGAGTCATAGTTATACTTTCCAGGATGTGTTTGCATAAGAGAGACATCGAAAAGCTATAGAGAAATCAATGGAGGGTTGTTGAAATAAACTATTGTACTGTCAACTTGATCGTAAGTATAACAACGATGAACTTGAATTTTAATATTGTGGTTGATTTCATAGCCCCATTTGACTTCAACTAGCATATATCATTTTTTTTCAAAATATTTGCGAAGAAGAAATTTGGTAATTTCATTAATAAAGTAAAAGTGCTCAAATAAAGGCCATGGGATGGACAACCAATAACATGCTTCCTTTTTGAGTGAAGGAATCAAGGAAGCAAGACGAAAATAATAGATCATTCACTCAGTAAGGTTGAGATGAGAACGAAACTTCTTGGGCGGGGCCCCAACTCCCGCATTGTGAATCAGTGTTGCTATGTTCTATCGACATTATGAATGAAATTGAATGTTGGTTTGAAACTGTGTGTGAAATTCATTTATGTTCCCATAGAAGCCTCATGTGATTGACACAATGCATTGTCATATAATTGTTCAATGCTTAATATTTGATCAAATTACTTGAGTCAATACAATATTTAATAATTATGAGACTATCAAACCATGTAAATGAGAAGAGGTGTTAAATCCAACAAAGAAGACCCAACCAAGATTCCAAGGAAATTTTTTAATATTAAATCTATAAGAAAAATTGTGGGTAATATGCACCAAAGCATTGAACATACTTGTCAAAAATACAGGTAGAGGAGTTACAAAAAAACAAACATGCATACAATTATGTGTTGTTCATCTAGTGCAACAACATGCAGAAGGCATCACCAAGCTCTTGAACATGCATACAAAAATGATTATCATGCTTTTTTAGGAACTCCTTGCAGTCTTCTCCTCTGAAGGTCAATGTTGGCTTCAACAATCTCAACATCTTGTGGAAGACCTGAGGTGACAAAAAAACAAGAGAGTGGTCCCGTAGTGGAATAATTTTTTGGCTTGAAATATATCTCTCGGTGCACCAAGAGACCAACTCCTTACAGTCAAAGACTTCATGGAAACAACCTGCATGAGCAATTTGAGAGGTCCAAATTACTTCGTTATGGGCAGAAGAGGATAAGTAGTAAGAATATGCCTTGGACCACTATGACTTCTGGTCCTCACCCCCTAAGATGTTAATTGTATCTCCATAGAACAAGAGATTGGTCCCACAATTGAATAATTCTTTGGCTTGAGATATATCTCTCGGCGCACCAAGAGACCATCTCCTTACAATCAAAGACTTCAGGGACACAGCCTGCACCAGGGACAAATCCAAATCCTAATCAAAACCCTAAAAATGAAAGGAAAGGATACATCTCTAAGGGCGAGGACCGCCATCCGAGTTGAGAGACTCAAACTCTCGTGTTGCAAAGCAGCAATTGCGTTCAGCGTCAGTTTCTTCTCTGAAACCCCTTCCTTTGGTCTTATTCAGGTCGCCATCATCAAGCTAGGAAGTGCCCCTCGTTATGGTGGATTTCAATTTGGGCGCAGGAGTGGGAATAACGTTTGCATTGCCATCATCCATCGTTGTATCATTGTCCATTGGATCATCTTCTTCCGGCTCAAAATTGACCGCATCAACCACTGCGTCGACCATTATTTCGTGCTTTTCTGCAAAATCCTTGAAATTTGGAGCGAGCGATGGATATGCAGAGTGAATGCAGAATATACATGTTTATAGGGTTACAAAACAAATAAATGTAGGGGGGCAGGATATACACGCTTATAGGGTTATAAAACAAATAAACACATAGGGGGTTGTTTAAGCAGGGGTGGTTGCCTTGGAATTCTTTGGCTTGAAATATATCTCTCGATGCACCAAGGGACCATCTCCTTACTTCCTTCTGGGCGGAAGGAGATCAGTAGTAAGAATATTCCCTAGACCACTGGAAGTTCTGGTCATCATGCCCGAAGGTGTTTATTGTATCTCGATAGAACTATTGTCGAGTTGTTGCCATAAGTTGACGAGAACGTCTGTTTGCTCCAGATGATGTTTGAAATGAACACTCAGAAGGGATAATATAACTCTCTGCAAATCTTGGTTTAATGTGTATCAATGGGATATCTCCTTGAGCCTTTCGCTGATTAACGACAATTTCTACGGTTCCTGCGTAATGAGTTGTTACCATTAAAGCTTACTAATTGCATACTTAGAAAGAAGTGCGAAGGTGGCAGGGATGATGAAGAGCGATTAAGGATTGAAGATTTCATGAAGGCGCCAACCCAATGACACGCGAAAGAGATTCCATGATGTTTGAAATGAACACTCGGAAGGGATAATATAACCCTCCACAAATATTGGTTTAATTTGTATTAATGGGAGATCTCCTTGAACCACTTGCTCATTAATGACAATCTTTACAATTCCTGCATGATGATTTGTTATCATTAAAGCTTAATAATTGCATATTTAGAAAGAAGTGCGAAGGTGGCGGGGACGACGAAAAGCGATTAAGGATTGGAGATTTAGTGAACCCGCCAACCTGATGACCCGCGAAAGAGATTCCAAGAAATGGCAAAGTACGAAAAGCGGTCGGTCGGGCATCAAAATAGGGTCACAAGTTATACTCAGGAGACATGAGGGCCCAATGGCCAAATTGTATGTCTCTGAAATTTTGACTCCAAAATGTGTAACATGGAACATGGCATGATGGCGGGATTCAACGATCAATTTGTATATCGCGGAACTCCGGGTTTTGTTTGTAGGTCGTGGAACAGTGGAAGCACAATGTTGAGCGTGCCTGCTCGGGAACCGATGATTGAAAACGTGGCTAAGTATGGAATGGGGAAGCGGTCGGTCTGACTCATGATATAAAAGCATGAGACATATTCATAAAAAATGACTAAGTAACCAGAAAGGGAAAGTAGAGGGGAAAAGAAAGGGGAATTTGGTTGTCAATTTGTATATCGGGGAACTCCGGGTGTTGTTTGTAGGGGGCGGAACAATGGAAACACAATCTTGAGCCCGCCTAGTTGGGAACCCACGATCGAAAAAGTAGTTGAGTATGGAATGGGAAAGCGATCGGTCGGACTCGTGATATAAAAGCATCAGTGGAAATGTGAATGCGTGAATCTGCCAACCCGCGCACACTTAGACATTTTCCGAAAAATGACTAAGTAACCAAAAAGGGAAAGTAGAGGGGAAAAAGAAAGGGGAGGGCAATTTTCGGAAGCAAGAATTGGTCTTAACAAAGCCCCATTGATGGTATTAACATTAACTATGAAGTGCATTAGACAGGTGAACATGCTCTTCAATCAAGGAATAGAGAAAGTGAGTCATAGTTATACTTTCCAGGATGTGTTTGCATAAAAAAAGCATAAAAAAGCTACAGAAAAATCAACGGAGGGTTGTTCAAGTAAAATTATTGTACTGTCAACTTGACCGTAAGTATAACAATGATGAATTTTAATTTTGATTTTTCGTGGTTGATATCATAGTCCCATTCGAATTCAACTAGCATATATCCTTTTATTTCAAAATATTTCTGAAGAAGAATTTTGGTAATTTCATCAATCAAGTAAAAGTGCTAAAATGAACTACATATTACATTTGCTTCATAGAGCTTACATTAAAAGGAAAGGCAGGTCTTGTATATTCTTTAAGATCATAGAAAAACTGCTAAGATCCTGAATCTATCATCCAACCATAATTCAAAAACCAGGCCCATGAGAACCTTGAACTACAGTACGAAAGCACATGAACAAAAGTCTGCCAAACACAAGACATGAAAAAATCAGTGGAGATTGGGCATTGTATCCCATCTATAACCAAATCCCCAAATGGGCATCAAGAAATTTTTCGATTACTATATTACTATGAACCAAGATCACTATGAACATTTGCTTCTGATAGTACTGTGAACCAATATCACGTTGACCTGACAATGTTCTAACATTACTAGTTCTAGAAAAGAGTGTTAGCATTTAACTTAATGGAGTTTGAACAATGCCAAATTTGCAATATTATTGAAAATGCCTAATGGTTCCGTTCAGAGGAGCAATCCATTTTGACGGCTCAAAGGATGGACCTGATTTATTCATAGTTGGGTACTTTGTATGAGGTCTTCCTCATGCTTCTCATTCCTGGATTGAGCAATCTTATGCACTTCCAATTCATTGTGTCATGGCACTGCAAAACTCTATTCATATATTGATTGGGTAGCATGGAGAGATACAGATCAGATTGTTTCGTTTCTTGTCAACGCATGATATGATTTTTTTTTTTTTGGTTCAACCAATATGCAGTATAGCATTGTCCTCATTTAATGTAAATTTTCTATGGACGCGAAAGTTGCATAACATGTAGACATTGTTTACCTTTTTCTGTAGGTATACTTCATATGGCAATTCTACCAACCCAGGAAGCACATCTTGTAACATGAGTTGTCTAATTGTACAATTGTGTTGTTGAGGGTTCAAATGACAACGTTGAGGCARTGTCTATATATGTAAGGGAATTTTTCACTGCATCGTAGGCAATCAATTGTGCCATCATTTATGAAAGCAGAGGCAGAAGCATGAGTGTTGCATTTGGAACATACAGGCTCRAAGGGGGTCAATTACGCATTTGCTGCAACCAAAACACCCTCAACCTGCGCACGTGAGCATAGTAGTTAATATATTGAACAATACAATATATATGTGTACAACAAAAAAACTGCACAAAAATGTTCAAGGGAATTTTTATGTGCAAAGTGTGGATGGAATTGTAGATGTATACGTACAACAGTTGTCGAGCTAGTTAGTTTCTTGTGATCCTGTACTATGTCTGTTCGCAATTCTGTTACAAATGTTGCTTGGGTTGTGTGAAATATCCTTTCTTTAACATCTCTTTTCTTTGTTATATTTTTGAAGAGCATAAGTGGAAATTTCCCTTTATGCAATTGTTGTTGAATTGAGGAAAATAAATTTGAATAGGTGTCGAACAATTGTAGCTGCAACATGGAACAGTGTAATAGTTGTGTAAGATAACTAAGAGATATGAGCATGTGAAATTAAAGGACAAAACTGAGTATGGAGAACGATATAATTTCCTTGTTGTTGTCTGACTCTCCATCTTTTATATGGAGAATGTGTTGCGAGCCAACTTTTCTAGTGAGTGTGACAATTGCACCAATGGTTCTGATTGGGTAAATGTCGTTGCTCTCTACAAGTTGGCTGATTGTTGTGTCTGGTACGAAACGATATTCTGAACAAACCGTGGGAACTTTTTCCACAATACTTGTTTCATTGAGCGATATAATCCGATCACAATCATCACGGTCATATACTGTTTTCAGTAATATATTGAAATTTGTAATGGATATCCCATTACCTGGCAAGATCTTTTCTGCATGTTTCTGGACAAGTTGTGTAGAGATAGTTAGTGTGACTGTCATCATGGCTTTGTTGTCTATCATGTCAGCACGCATAATGCATCTAGTTTTGTTTGCCTTGTCTAAGTAGGTGATATACACAACCATTATGTCCCCGACGAACACTTGTCCAATTCGACGGTTGTTCAAGCCTTCTATCAATAGTATATTGGGTGTTATAAGTTTAGACATGGTGACATTTTTTTAATAGAAAAAGTAATGTGAATGGCAGTTTGTATCATTTTTTTTTCATAAATGTACACTTAGATGCACCATTTAGATGAAATATGCAGGTCAAAGTTTCGTAACCATACCTCTTAGTTTGCAGAGCTTGCACTATGTTGGACGTTTCACTTGCGCTCGTCGATACTTCTTGTGAATTGAAAAGCATGTGTTGTAGATGATCATGGCTTAGATGAATACATAACTCAGGATATTTGTTTGGCAAACATAGCAAGAGCATAATGTATGAATCTTTACCTTTGGCCTTGTCGTTCTGTTGATGTTTGAGATGATTGACTACTCATGCCCATGTCACTCATCCAACTTTTTCTGATGCAAACATGTGTACATTAAACATCACAACGACTAACTAAGCCTATGCATTGTATATTGTTCATAATTGTTCTCGATGTCACATACAGACTCGAAGGGGATCGAGTATGAAATAAGGTGTCAAGGGATGCTTAGGAGACGTGAGTGCCCGATGGTGAAATTGTATGTCTCGGAAATTTTGAATGCAAAAATATGTAACACGGAACAAGGCATGATGGGGGAGTTCGACAGTCAATTTGTATATCGTGAAACTCTAGGAGTTGCTTGTAGGTCACGAAACAATAGAAGCACAATCTTGAGCCCGGGAGTTTGGCTGTCAATTTGTATATTGTGGAACTCCGGGTGTTGTTTGTAGGACATAGAACAATAAAAGCGCAATTTTGAGCCCGCCATCCCGGGAACCCGCGATCGAAAAAGTGGCGAAGTATGGAATGGGGAAGTCGTCGATCATACTCATGATATAGAAGCATGAGTGGAAATGTGAACCCGTGAGTCCGCCAACCCATGCACCTAGACATTTTCGGAAAAACGACTAAGTAAAGTAACCAGAAAGGGAAAGTAGAGGGGAAAAATAAAGGGGAATTCGGTTAAGTATAGAAGAGGGAAAAAAAAGGATAAAAGAGAGTGAGAAAATAGAAAAGGGGAGGGAAATTTTCGAAA
>ML788219.1:590076-603578 GCA_009831015.1 Picea engelmannii | reverse complement strand
CATGTTGGATGATGAGTTTTCAATACCAGATAACACAGATCTGAAGGTCATTTCCAGCATAGAAGACAATTTCCAGCAGGTCTTGGAGGTTGTTTCCAAAAGAATCGAGAATGTATATTATCCACAACAGTTAGAGACTTTTCAGTTTGTGAAGAAGATTCTTGGGAAGACTATCATTATGGATTCCTTAGAAATTACCAGCATAAAGTGGAAACAAAAGAATAAGAACGTCGATTTTTATTGGTTGTTGAATAAAGGATGCAAACTTGTATACTGAAACTGTTAGTCATATGTTGGAAACATTTTTTATATGCCTGGAAGAGCTGTTATCGCTTTTATGGTTGATAATCTAGTCAAGGGTACATGGCCATGATCTGAAATATACTCCAGTAGCCATGATTATGGTGACGATGAATGTGAAAAGGTACAGTTAGAAGAAATCATTGGTTTGAGCTGAATTGAAGAGAATGAAGATTATGACAACATGAGATGGATTTTATGACAACAAAAAGGGTGATTAAAAAAACATGTGCAGACCAGCCTAATTTGGTAGAAGATCATGTCAAGAATCGATGAGTAGTTGTGATGAGGATGAAAGCTTCAGGAGTGTGATACTCATAGTTTTTAAAACCTGCCAGTTCAGATTTCATGAATCAAACCGGCCGTGTAGGCACGGACTGACCGGTTCGACTAGTTTGGTATCAAACTGGATTTGACTCGGCAGATTCGATACCAAGTCGGTCACTGGGCTGAGTTGAAGGCCGGTTTGACTCAGCCAGCCATCTGCTCGGCTGGTTTGGCGGTTTGATATCGACCCTGTTCGGTTTTAAAAACTAAGTTTCCGTACCACATGTGCAGATGTGCGGACCTGCTGCTTCCACACCTGTGACTGTACTAACTGCGCACATGTGCGGCCTATACATTCCTCACACGTGCGTTGTTTTCTCTCTCCTCTCTCACATGTGTGGTCTTCCTCCGAGGCTGAAAACAAAAAACAGAATGTTCAAGAACCCTAGGTCAGATTTGCCAAAATTGCAGAAATTCTCTTGCTGAAATCACCAAGTTCCTTAGCACAAGTGCTCACTCACTTATGCTAACTCTATAATGTCACAGTGAGATTGTCACAATCTCTCCTCTCCTTTTATAGGAGTCCAAAGTGAGTTTAGAAGCGCTTATCTTACTCTAAGGAGCCCTTCACTAAACTCAACATTAAATTATAATTTTTTATTCACACATGTGGGTGTGAAACACCAACACAAGCCCCCAAATCCCATCAACAAGCCTATGAAGCCCGAAGCTCCAATTCAAGGGGGTTTTCACCAAACAAAGAGTCCAATGTGGTGCTAACGAAGATTCCCACATGCCTGACACCAAGTCCACTTGTGGGAATACCTCCTGAAGCTACAAAACATCAACATCTTCGACCTCCCTTACTTGCTTTGAACACTGCATCAAACCTGCAAGTATGGGTCACCTAGTCTGTCCATCAGATGTATCTGTATATATGTATGACCTGCTCAAGAACCTGTCCTACCAACAACCCTTGAATAATGAAACATGTGACTATGTGTCAACTCTAAAAAGGCACTCACAAACTGTCAATGCTGCATTGATGGGATCAACCAACCAATCCATCTCGTGAGTCCTAATGTACCCAAGAACAAAATATGATAGGCACTCAAGTTGGATTTTGAAGAAATACAATTTGGTTGCTAACAAGCCTCCATTACATCACTAGGGAGGGATCCTACCAGATTCTCTGTTGCTCAATAAGTCTTCAGTTGTTTATGATTTGATAGAGATGGTTGTATGTCACATCTGGAGAGGACCTTTTTGCACTATGGAACCTTCTACGAGAAGGCCTTCTTGCGCTGCTCCTACTCCCATTATCATTATTAGAATTTTCCTCATGTTGCAATTGCTTCCGTATGTTTGTCAGACTTAGAGGCATGGTGGCATTAAGCAGGTTTTGGTGCTGTTGAGCTTTGATTAACCTCTCATTATCTGCTCTGTAGCATCGAATTTCCACCTTCAAGCTTCTCATGGTCTCTGCAATATCTCGAGGGGTCTCTTGATTTCTGCATTCATTGGACTCTGTTTCAGCATTCCTAACATGCAAAAATCCCATTGCATCTGCTTCATATTCAATTGGGTCTTTTGCATAATCACTGATCAGTGATGACAATCCCTTTGTCCAACCAAGACTAAAGGCTCTGTTCTGCTAATTTTATGAGAAACTAGAAATGCTTCTGCAGAAATTCAATCTTCTGTTCTATATCCTTTTCTGAAAAGCTTTACAGTGACTATGAGCTTGCCCAAATCTGATGTCTGAGCTAGAAGTTATAAGCTCCAGAAGATAACTACTCGCTATTCTCTGCAACTTTGCTGTAGCAGATTTAACACCTAGGTTGAGCTACAAAAAATGTGCACTATAACTTTTTTATTAGTTAACAACATTAAAAGTCATTATCATCTTAACTCTCTTATGGTTGAGACTCTGGAGTTTTGCATGTCATCAACAATGCAAAAACCCCATCTGAAACCTTTAAAAAAAATTAAATATGAAAAAGAGTGACAAGTCACAAACATGAACATTGAAAGCATGAAATAAATATTCACAATTGCTTTATGGTTTTTATTTTATTTGTGTTTTCAAAGTTTTCTTTTATGACCTTTTCTAAGGCTGTTGGGAAACAATTCTGGGGGTGAATCTTGGCGTCTCCCTTTTTTTGGTAGGAGTGCTCAGGCTTTCCTCACAAAAGGGAACACCTCCCATTTCTTGGAAAATGTCCCACCTTGTATCCGCATGTTTCCCCAAAAGGAGGATGCGGGGAAACATCCCGCACTGTGTTTCCCTGTCCTGGAAGCGTGGATAACATTTGCCCCCCCCCCCCCCCTTCGCCCAAAAAAACTAGGGTGAGTGCATCCCCTTGTAGCATTGTTTAAAATAGACTTTCTTGTATGGTTCTTCTGATTTTCTTTTGCTGGAAGAACACCTGCCAATGAGCCAAACATTGCAAACAATTCAACAACTGTTTACGTTGAGCACTATAATATCTTCATTTCGAAAAAGGGAGCAAGCTGCTTTACAGCTGAAAACAATTTTTTTTCATGAGGTGGGGGGCTTTTTTATAGATTAAGAGAAGGGTTTTGATATTTTTTTAATTTATTAAATTGATGTTTTAGGGTTTTTAACTTACTAGGCCTTGGTGGTCATTTGTGGTCTCCCCCAGAGGTGATCTGGTGCTGAAACAACACTTAAAACTTGCCTGTTTGGCATTTTTTTGGGGTCCATGTGGTCAGAAATGTGAAGGGATTCCCAGCCTGTCTTGAACGTTTGGAGGTTCCTGACCTGCCAAAACGGCTTGGGGATGCTCTTTGGAGTGTCTTCTCTCTCACCTCAAAGCTCCTGAAACATTTTTGAAGCACCCAGTGTAAAATTTCAGACCCCACCCAGTTTCAAGTTTTGCTGATTTCCAGTCAATGTTTAATGCCCAAACCCAGTTTTATGACAGCCAAATAATCTTAGCATATAAACAACTTTTCAGAATTGAAACATGAGGATTCTGAACGATCTTTAATGCATAAATAAAAGCATATCAGCAGCACAATATTCAGAAAATTTACACAAATTTTTGGTCTAACAGCGACCCTGGAAAAACCCACAAGGGGAAAACCAGTGAGAGAGGGAGTTTTTATTATTTCAGAGCTTCAGAGAAAAATTCTTTTACAGCATATTCATCTTCACAATTTTAATGACAAACTTATCTCAAAAACTGTGCCAAGCTCACATAAAATCTGAGCCAAACTCCTCGAAATTCGTGCCAGAATTTCCTGCACACATGTACAGGTCTGCTTCTCGATTTCTGTGCCTCTTCTCTGCTGTATGGTTGCCTCGAAATTTGTGCCAAATGCTACAAGCCTACAACACATTTCTGGGCATTAAATGCTGTACGTCTGCCTTGGGAAATGTGCCAAAATACTCAAAAAATACCCACATAAATTATTCTCGATTTCTGTGCAACTAAACAACAGTACGGACTGTCAAAAATCTGTACAGTACACCCTATTAAACTTGCTGTACTTTCCCTCGATTTCCATGCCAAAATTTTGATGTACAGTCACCTCAAAATCCGTATAGTACGGCCTCCTAAAAGTGTTGTACCTCTCCTCGATTTCTGTGCCTGTATTAATGCTGTACGACTTGCTCAATCCGTATGTACGACTTGCAATAAATGTTGTAATCTCTCAAAATGCATGCCAATGCTAGCCTTGGAATGTGTGCCCTTAGCAACAAGATAGCTCCTCCTCAAGTCTGCTCGACTTCTCCTTTCTCAGCTCTCTCTCAAAATGCAACAACAACCCAAGAATGGGTGCACCCTTCTACCCTAATTGACCTCATGAAGGAAGGTGAAGAGTCTCTCAATCCAATGGTGGAGACTGGATGAGATCAACGGTGGAGATAAAGTCACTTAAGTTACCCACTTTCCCTAAGTCCAAAAAGTCACCTTTTAATTTGTCTCTAACAAATTAAATGACTAGGGTCCACATTAGGCACTTTCTCACCCCTTAGGTGCGTAGGTGATGAGAAACACTTGCCTAGGTACTTTTTAATTATTTTTAACACTCCCTCTTATCGAGGAAAGTGTTACTCACCACTCCAAGTTTGTCCCTGAAGAATACAAACTTGCCTTTGCCCAAGGCTTTGTTGAGTATGTCTGCAACATGCTCATCTGTAGATATGTACTGTAGCTCAACTTCTCCTCTCTGAACATAATCCCGGATGAAGTGATAACGAATCTCAATGTGCTTAGACCTGTCGTGAAAAACTGGATTCTCAGAGAGTTTAATACAACTCTGATTTTCACAGTAAATCATAGTAGGCCTCAATTGCACACCAAACAATCCCACCAACAACTTGCGAAGCCAAAGATCCTCACAACTGGCTTGACTGACAACCATATACTCAGCCTCTGCAGAACTCAAAGCCATTGACTTTTGCTTCCGTTTGAACCAAGACACCACTGTTGAGCCCAATCCGAAACAACATCCAGAGGTACTCTTCCGGTCACTGACACATCCTGCCCAATCTGAATCTGTATAGCCCACTAATCGAACTCCATCCCCTCTCAGATAGTCCAGACCATAATCCACTGTACCACAAAGATACCTGGGCACATGTTTTGCTGCCACCCAATGCACTCTCCTAGGCTCCACCATGAACTGACTAAGAGTGTTCACAACAAAACAAATATCTGGCCTGGTATTGACCAAATACATCAATGAACCGATCAACTGACGATATAAAGTGGAATCAACCCGACTCAGAAGTATGAAGCTTCTTCCAGTTAGTAATCATGGGTGTGGTCATGGGCCTACAATCCTCCATCTGGAATCTCCTCAGAATGTCACAAGCATACTTTCCCTATCCCAGGAAGATATGCCCAGTCTCCTGCCAAACCTCCAATCCCAAAAAATAATGCATCAGTCCAATATCAGTCATCTCAAACTTTGAAGCAAGGCTCTCCTTGCAACTAGTGATGAGTCTCTCTGCCCCTGTAATGAAAATATTATCAACATATAGCGAGAGTATGAGAGGATCCTCTCCAACCACAATGAAGTATAGGTTGGGATCTGCCTCACTCTTCTCAAAGCCCAATTGCTGCAAGTAGGCATCAATCTTAGAATACCAAGCTCTGAGAGCTTGTTTCAACCCCTACAATGCCTTCTTCAGTCTGCACACATGAGAATCTCTCCCATGCACCTCAAAGCCCAATGGATGCTCAATGTACACCTCCTCCTGTATGAGACCATTCAAAAATGCGGTCTTCACATTCATTTGATGGATCTTCCAACCCATCTCTGCTGCAATAGAGATCACTGACCTGATCGAGGTATATCTAGCAATCGGAGCGAAGGTCTCATCATAATCAACTGCCTTTATCCGTGAGAACCCCCGAGCCACAAAGCGAGCTTTGTACTTCTCAATGCTGCCATCTACAACATACTTGAGTTTATAGAGCAACCTAGAAGTTACCATTGACTTCCCCTCAGGTCTAGGAACAATCTCCCAAACATCATTCTTCATGATGGAATTGTACTCTTCCATCATGGCATCTCTCCAAACCTGTCTACCAACAACCTCCTCAAAAGTGGAAGGCTCAGACTCCCTGATGCTGCTCACCATCGCAATGTAGCTGCAAAATCTCTCGGGAGGTTTACTCTCCCTCATAGCCTGCCTGGAATTCCCCACTGAACCCTGTGCCTCCCTCAAAGTATCCTGAAGCCACTTGGGCTTCCTCCTCTCTGAAGTGGTGTCCCGTGGAGGGGACTCTCCCTGCTCAATCCCATCACCTGGAGACTGTGACCCTGAAGTAGAATCTGGAGAACTCGATCTTGAAACCTGTGGACCAGTAACCTGTGATCTTGACATCTGTGGCCCTGTAACTTGTGGACCAGTCGTCACCGAAACTGGTGGTCCCGAACTCTATGCCACTGAAGTCTGCCGTGGACTCACCTGAATCTGAGGTGATGATTGCTAACCCCTCTCTGTCCTTCTTCACTTCCTAAAGGCTCCATCCTCCTCAAATCTCACATCCCTTCTCAAAACTGTCTTCCTCAAGGAAGGAATGTATATGTGGAAAGCCTTTGAAGTCTCGCTATACCCAACAAAGATCCCCTTCTCTGCCGTGGGTTTTAGCTTTGTCCTCTTCTCAGAAGGGACATGTGAATATATAAGGCACCCAAAAATCTTGAAGTGCCCCACCTCAGGCTTCTTCCCAGAGAAAGCCTCCTCATGAGTCATACTCCCCACTGCTCTGTGTGGACTCCTATTCTGCAGATAAACTGCAGTGTAGCATACCTCAGCGCAAAGAAAAAGTGGCAGCCCCAGATCATGTAACATGGCTCTCGCAGCCCCAACTATGGCCCTGTTCTTCCTCTCAGCAACCCCATTCCGTTGTGGGTTGTAAGGAACAATCAACTCTCTCCTGATGTCCTCTCTTGCACAAAAGTCCATGAACTCCTTGGAGGTATACTCACCCCCATTGTTTGTCCTGGGAACTCTGATTTTCTTCCCAGTCTGGTTCTCCACAAGAGCTTTGAACTCTTGGAACCGATTGAAGACCTGTCCTTTGGTCTTCATGAAGAAAATCCAAGACTTCCGTGAGAAGTCATCAATGAATATGACATACCATAAGCAACCAGTCAAAGATGCAGAAGACATCGGGCCACATACATCAGAATGAATAAGATCAAGTATACCTGTTGCTCTACTGTCACTGCTTGGAAAAACAGTCTTGGTGTACTTTCCCAAAGCACACCCCTTGCACAACTCCTGGTGCTTTGTACTGAACTCTGGAACTCCAGTCACAATCTCCAAAAATATCCTCAGAGACCCATGATGCAAATGAGCCATCCTCCTGTGCCATAGCTCACAAATATCACTGCTGTTGGTAGAATGACATAATGCACTCGCTGGCTAGAACATGAGCTTATACAACTTCTCATGTCGAGTCCCAATCACTTTGGCTGAAGTGATACTGGACCCCTTCGGGAATAGGAGCACCTGTCCATCATGGAACAACACCTCATAACCCCTCTCCTCAATAGCAGAAACTGAAACCAAGTTCTTCTTCAAGCCAATAACATATAGGACCTCTCTCAACAACATGGGAGGTAGAGACTCCTTCTGAAATGATACTGTACCACTACCAACTGCCTTGACCACCCGTTCATCTCCAAGCACTACCTCAAGATCACCAATTTGAGTAAGATCTGTCAAGTGTTCACAAACACCTGTCATATGGCGGGAGGCACCACTGTTAATATACCACACACTGGAATGAGTGGTCCTAGTGGAAAGCCAGACTACTAAGGAAAACTCCTTATCAAACTTGGCGGAGAACTCCTCCACCGTTGTTGAAGCTGCTGTCTGCTTCTTCTTCTTGTTCGGACACTGTCCTGCATAGTGCCCAAACTTGTGACATGCAAAACACTTGACTTTGCTCATGTCCTTCTTGCCTTCACCCTTCGGTTTGTTTCGTCCCTTTGGACCCTTTTTGAATTTCTTCTTACTGTTGGCAGCAAGAGCCACATTCTCCTCATCATGACCCGTGGATGAACTACCATGCACATAACCTCTCCGTGTCTCCTCCTAAACAAAATAATCCCAAAGACGTTCCCACTTGGGAAGGTTCTCCCTAGCCACAATGCCCTCAATGAAACAACCCATTGTTTGGAAACTTCATTCAATGCTGTCCTCACAAGTTCAATGTCAGCAATGGCCTCCCCCACAACTCCAAGTTCATCTTTCACTTGTGTCAACCTGGTTAGATATGTGACCACATTTTCAGCCTTGGTCATTTTAATGCTCTTCAGTTTTTCTCTCAAAACCATCTTCCGGTTTTCATTTGTACTCTGGTACAACTTCGTCAAGGGCTCCCACATCTCATAGGAATTTACCTTCCTTGTCACATGAGGAATCAAATGGTCCTTGATGGCATCAAAGATAATTCTCTTGGCCTTGATACTCTTCTTGGTGTATGCAGCTAGAAGAGTTGCATCTGTGGGTACATTCACAGGATTTGTTGTGGAGTTCTCAATAATATCCCATAACTCACTTTCTTGCAACAACAAGATCATCCTCTCCTTCCAAGCACCAAAGTTCACTGCCCCATCAAATCTGTCCTCTACCCTCAAACCAGTAGCCATTGACCCTTTTCTGCTGAAAATGAAAAATTCAAATTTCTGTTCAGTGAAGTGACTTCTATCCCACTTTTTGGACTTGCTGATATAAATTTGTCTCTCTTTAACTCAACTCTGATACCATGTAAAATTTCAGACTCCACCCAGTTTTAAGTCTCGCTGATTTTCAGTCAATGTTTAATGCCCAAACCCAGTTTTATGACAACCAAATAAACTCAGCATATAAACAACTTTTCAGAACTGAAACATGAGGATTCTGAACGATCTTTAATGCAGAAATAAAAACATATCAGCAACACAATATTCAGAAAATTTACACAGATTTTTAGTCTAATAGCGACTTTGGAAAAACCCACAAGGGGAAAACTAGTGAGAGAGGGAGTTTTTATTATTTTAGAGCTTCAGAGCAAAATTCTTTTACAGCATATTCATCTTCAGAAGTTTAATGACAAACTTATCTCAAAAATCGTGCCAAGCTTTCACATAAAATTTGAGACAAACTCCTCGAAATTCATGCCAGAATTTTCTACACACATGTACAGGTCTTCTCTTCTATTTCTGTGCCTCTTCTCTGCTCTACGGTTGCCTCGAAATTTGTGCCAAATGCTACAACACAAATCTGGGCATAAAATGCTGTATGACTGCCTTGGGAAATGTGCCAAAATACTCAGAAAATACCCACAGAAATTATTCTTGATTTCTGTGCAACTAAACAGCAGTACGGACTGTCAAAAATCTGTACAGTACGGCGTGTTAAACTTGCTGTACTTTCCCTTGATTTCCGTGCCAATTTTTTGCTGTACGGTTGCCTCGAAATCTGTGCCAAATGCTACAACACAAATCTGGGCATTAAATGCTGTACGACTGTCTTGGGAAATGTGCCAAAATATTCAGAAAATACCCACAGAAATTATTCTTGATTTCTGTGCAACTAAACAGCAGTACGGACTGTCAAAAATCCGTACAGTACAGCCTGTTAAACTTGCTGTACTTTCCCTCGATTTCCATGCCAAATTTTTGCTGTATGGTCACCTCAAAATCTGTACAGTATGGCCTCCTGAAGGTGCTGTACCTCTCCTCGATTTCTGTGCCTGTATTAATGCTGTATGGCCTGGTCTCTCCTCAAAATGCATGCCAATGATAGCCTTGGAATGCGTGCCCTTAGCAGCAAGATAGCTCCTCCTCAAGTCTGCTCGACTTCTCTTTTCTCAGCTCTCTCTCAAAATGCAACAACAACCCAAGAATGGGTGCGCCCTCCTACCCTATTCGACCTCATGAGGGAAGGTGAAGAGTCTCTCAATCCAATGGTAGAGATTGGATGAGATCAACGGTGGAGATAAAGTCACTTAAGTTACCCACTTTCCCTAAGTCCAAAAAGTCACCTTTTAATTTGTTTCTCACAAATTAAATGACTAGGGTCCACATTAGGCACTTTTTCACCCCTTAGGCGCCTAGGTGATGAGAAACACTTGCCTAGGTACTTTTTAATTATTTTTAACACCCAGAACTGCTCCCACACCTAAGTTCCCAGGAAAATGGGTTTCCAATCCCTAAGAGCAATTCTTTTGAAACTATGCATATAATCAAGATCTCACAAAAGCTGACCCTTATGCTGGACAGATAATTAAAGAGCTTCAGGACAGGTATCAGATAGAGATATAGCAGGGACATATTGTCAGATTTACAAAAGATTTGTAAGTCAAGGGACTTAAAAATTATATCAATTTATTCCTACGTACTAATATACCAATTTCTGTGCACACTATTGGAGTTTGGACCTACCAAATCCATCAACATAGCAAATCCTCTACGGAACTTGGCTGTTTGGAAAGCTTTGAAGCAGGTACCAAGCTTTCTTGTCACAGATAATGAAATCAAATAAAGAATATCGACGTTCATTGTCATGTTAACCTGATATTTTGTGCCCATCATTTCCTTGATTTGAAGACCACCTTTCATTATGATCGACTTAGTTTTTTTTCAGAAGCAGATTTATGTGATCAAAAGTTTGTGTGGAATTATATGTATCTCTTAGTCAAGATAACTTTTTACTTGAAATGATAGATGTTGATGAATTTATATGACATTAATTAGTAATATACATGTCCATAATTCTGTCGGCCAACCCTCTCCTCCAATCTCCACAACACACATTAAATTCTCATAAAGGTAAACAAGTTGAGCGTCTTCTTTCCTCTGGTTATTACGACAACATTTTGCTATATTATTTTTTTTCAATACGTGATGACCTTTAGCTGTTATATGAACACCATTTGCTGCAAGTCTCTCCCATGTGTTTTATTCCATTTGTTCTATTATATTTCTATGGGGTTGTAGAGTGTCCTGTGTGTTAATTCACATTTTTATGTGTAGTAGTGTATACTTTTAAATTGTTGTTTTAATTCCAAGTTTGAGAAGCAGGAAAGCGTCCCATGCTTCCAATTTAATATCATGAGCATGTTTATTGGTACATCATGAATCAACTCTAAGAATCCCGTATCGATTTCTTCAAATATAAAGTATTGTAAAATTTTTCAGAGAACATTCTTAAGATGCAATAATTATCAATTAATTGCAGACTATTGATAAGTTTGCAATATTTATCAGATATAATCAGCTAATCATGCTTAGAAATTGTGCCATTTTGCTTTGCCTGAAATTTATGTTGCAGCTGGTAATGCTGATATGGTGCTACTTTATGGTAGTCATGACGGATCCTGGCAGCGTCCCACGAAATTGGAGGCCAATTGTAGACGAGGAGGCTGCAGAGGCACAGACAATGCCCATATCTGCAAGTTTACCATCTGTATCAAATACAGCATGTCCGCAGCCATTGGTTGGTGACATGGCTCAAATTCCAGGTCTGCGTTATTGCGTCAAGTGCGAAAATATCAAACCACCACGGAGCCATCATTGTCGTGTGTGTAAGTATCCTCCAAACATTTATATCAGCAGTATTTTACTATTTTGCTTTCATTATTCTTTACTATTGAACTGGATGCTTTAAACAATTTCTTATATTTTCATAAATATTTAAGTTGTATTTATTTTCATTAAATTTATTGTCTTAATTATTTGAATTTACCAAAGTTAATTATTGAATTCTGGAGATTAAAATTATGAGACCCTTTATCATTTTTACACAGAAATTTGAGTGTATTCTTAATTGATTCTTGTGAAAACATTGTATGTTTATGATAAGACTATGGGGGCAATGGAATGTTCAATGAACTCATATGTTATTTTATATTATATTTCGTGGGATCATAATCTTAGGTTTCATGAGAGGATAACTTTTAAGTTTTCACTTTAAGTTCATTGCTTGTTTGCCAAATAAAACAAATGAGCTACTCTTGGAAATGGTTTCTGGTCTGCTACAGATGGGTTTCTAGCAAAGTTATTGGACTTGGACTCAGGGAGGACTCAAATTACGACTCAGATCAGATCTGGTGTTTGACTCAGTGAACAACTTGACCGAATAAAAAATACATAAAATATTCAAAGTTTAATTAAAAAAAATATATATTCATGTATGTCAATATAAATACAAACAATTAGACACCAAATATGCAAATTCACTGATTTATATTGCATGTAAGGGTGCAAATAGGGAAAACTACATCAAGATACATAAACTATAAGTCCCAAGATACATAAAATTAAAGTTTTGAGACATAATACATAAACATTGAGGACCTAAATGTCCTCTAGACTCCAAAGATATTCAAATTCTAAATTAATGAGTACATAGGTGCATAATTTTTTTTGAGGTTACAAAGCCCAGAGAAAACCCCCGAGTACTTCCCCTCATTTTGAGGATGGTACGGAGGGTAAACCCTAGATTCTTTAGGGTACAAGACTAGTCAACAACAAGGCTTGACACCATTATAACAATATACTCATATGAGCTCAACATGTCACTTTATTGGAATTGAACCCAGGTGGGGAGGATAACAATCATTCCTCCCAACTACCTGAGCTAATCCCAATTGACATACTATTGGTGTATAATTATTTGCACACATCTAAAGATAAAATTATCTACAATAACTAGCTTTGTAAATATAAAAAATAAAGCATTGGAGTTATCAAGATAAGTTTGACTTACTTTACTTAACTTAACTCATCTTGATCTTACCATGTATTGATGGATTCCAAGTTGAAGTAAGCGTAAGTTGGAGCATATGTCTATTTAAGCATAGCTAGTTGAGAACTGCAAATACGTGAGCAATGAGCATGCAAGCATCTGTTCTATAAAAAGGGTCAGGTCCTTGTTATCGCATCGTTTGTAGCAAGGATAAAAGGTTTGAGGTTTGAAGGTCAAACTGGCGTAACAAGACCAATCCCACCCAATGTCACCAAAATGGGATGGTTCTTTCTCTTTAGGGAGGTAAGGCCCAGGGGAGACGTCCCCGGTGCCCTGGGGTTTTGAGAAGGCAAAGGATTACAGGATAAAGTAGTTATTCCCCCCTCACAAGTCACCACCGAGTAGATAGTCCGACTAAACAACCAATAATAAAGTATAACCAAAAAAAGAGATGCACCTGCCTGAGACAAAGCGACAATGAAACTGATATATGCAAGATGCTCAATTGGTTAGTACTTCATGTAAATCAACGACTATCTGATACACTTATAAGCAATTTGATAATGAATGTCGATGAAATCAATATTTATAAAATAACAATGGTAATTAAGTCACTTCTTCAACAAATGCCAAAACGATGTGGCATTCAATATGACAAATCAATACTTCATTCAATTAATGCCTTTAACACCATTCAATTGCTCACAAA
>ML788219.1:552091-565617 GCA_009831015.1 Picea engelmannii | reverse complement strand
TGAAAGGCAACTGTGCCAACCCCTGCAACTCTGACAACTCTGTCATCTCTAAGAGAAATCTCAATCCTGACCTCGGTGTCTCTGAGATCAGAAAAGTGCTCTCGAAGTCCAGTCATATGGCTCAAAGCCCCGCTATCAATATACTAGATACTAGGTGCCGTCTCAGCTGAAGTGCAACATATGAGGAAAGCACTCTCTCTCTGAAACTGTGTTTGAAAGTCTATCTCCTCTGCTGTAGCTGCGGTACCACCCTTCTTCTTCTTCCTGTTCGGGCACTGTCCAGCATAGTGCTCAAACTTCTTACAAACAAAGCACTTCACTTTGCTCATATCTCTCTTCTGACCACTGCCCTGACCACTGCTGCTCTCTCCTCCTCCACTTCCCTCTGGTGGGGCCCCAAACTTGGGACCCTGCTGACCCCCACGATCGACCTTCTTCTTCCCCTTTGTCCAAAGAGCAAGATTCTCCTCACCCTGACCAATCTACTACTGCTGCTGCTGCCGATGTCTAGAAGCCTCGGCTGCAAGCCTAATCTCCTCCTGGACGAAGTTATCCCACATCCTCTCCCATGTACAAATGGACCCCACGGTTTGGTGAAGCTATTCATAGCTTGCCTCACCAAAGAGTTAGGATTAACAACCTCTCTGACGACTTCAAGCTTGTCTCCGATCTGAGTGTAACGACCAAGGGATGAAGTTACCGACTCATCCTTGAGCATGCGAATGCCCTTGAGTCGGTCATGAAGAACCATCTTCCGGTTTTGATTGGAGCTCTCATACAACTTGCATAGAGATGCCCACATCTTGTATGCACAAGTCTTCCCCATCAAATGGGGTATGATATGGTCACGAACTGCGTCACAAATAGTTCTCTTTGCCTTGTTGTTCCTTTTCCTGAACTCTACCACTAAGACGGGAGTAGTGACAGGAATGGGGGGAACAACTGACTCGACTATATTGCATAGCTCGAGGTCCTCTAAGATGAAGATCATCCTCGCCTTCCAAGGCGACCAATTGCTAGCCCCTGCTAGCCTGTCCTCAACTCTCATCTGAGATGCTGACATGTCTACCAAATTGCAATCCCTAACTGATGCTCACACTGCCAAGGAAAACACTGTCTCACTTCTGTCAACACAGGTGTGAAAAGAGACAAGTGTAATCTGACCTCACTCCTAACAAAATAGGTGTGAAAAGTGGTCAAGTCAAATCAGCCTCACTCCTACTGCGTAAGTGTGAAAAGAGACTGATGACAAGTGTCCAAAACTGCCCAACTGTCCTCTGCAAAAATCTGCCCTCTAACAACCACTGAATGAGTCAATGGTTGTCCTCAAAAATCTGCCAAGAAGATGTATATGACAACCAACAAAATGCTGTCCCAACTGCTCAAAATTTCAGCCACCTCAGCTCTGATACCATGAAGATTTTCAGGTCCTATCAAGCTTGCCTTCTGGGTCTGTCTTTGACCACATATAGGCTCTAAGTTTCAATTGTTTTCTGAAGTAATAGCTGCTGTTTTAAAACAGCCAATAGTTCAAGAACTTATGCTGATTTGTTACGGTTATACTTGCGATTTTGGGTGCTCTAGCATGTAGTTTTAGTGACCAGATCTTAGCACATGCATACCAAAATAAATATAACACACCTATAGATCTTTACAACTGAAAATAAACAGATCTAAGAGACTAATACATGCATTTGTGTACACAGGTATTTTTGGTCAACATGACCCTGGATAAAACGCCCCCGGGGAAAACCAATTTGAGACATATATGTATATATGAGGAAAGCAGAAGATGGAATACAACAAGTACAATATATGTAAGAACCTGATACAATAGCAGCCCAAATTGAGTTGATATACAAGCCCAAAGTCAGCAAGTGCGCCCCACATACAAGCTGGCAAAACCACTGAAACTGCTCCAACTACAAACTGTGAGCTCAGATCTGGAAACCCCTCCATAGGAATGAAGCTCTGTTGAATGACCTCTCTCTGCAACTGATCTCACTACAATCTGATGGCGATAAGTCCTCCTACAATTGATGCGCCCCAATCTTGCAATGCGCCCTCCACAGAAGTAGAACCTCTYCAGTAAATAAACAAGGCAAGTAGCTAGTAGCCTCCCTCCATGAAAGCTAGCGCCCAAGCTCAAGCATCCTCACAAAACTGACCTCATGCTCATCCTCCAAGAGCTCCTCTCACAATGAACAAAAGAAGAATGAATAATGCGCCCTCCTTCACCCTTTGCACCCCTCTTTGACAAGCAAAAGGAAACCTAAGATATGGATGGTGGAGATCATCTCATCTTCCATCTAATCAATCGTTGAGATCTCTCCATAAATATCTAAATCAATAACCCACTTTGGGTGAAGTTTCCTATGTCAACTTTATGTCCCTAATTCACCCCCTTTGTGAATTAATAGTCACTTTTAGGCCAAAAATGACTAAATTTCACTTTAGACAAAGTCAAAGTGAAATTAGACAAAAGTATAAGGTACAAAGTGTAATGTCCATCCCACATGTGCTAAGGAGGTCACAAGCACATGGGGAACACCTCCCAAGTTACAAAACTCAACAAATATATGCTTCGCTGCTATCCACTGAGTCTGTCTCGGCTGACTGAGTACGTTCACTGCATAGCATATATCAGGTCTGGTATTAACCAGATACATCAATGATCCAATCAATTGTCGGTAAAGGTGTGGATCAATCTCGCCTGAATTAGTAGAAGCCTCGTTCCTTTTCTTTAGATCCATCACCGTCGGTGTAGGCATGGATTTGTAGTCTGTCATACCGAATTTCTTTAATATCTCCACTGTATATTTTCCTTGACTCGAGAAAATCTCATCAGTCCTCTGCCCTACTTCTAGTTCCAAGAAGTAGTGCATCATACCTAGATCCTTCATCTCGAATTCAGAAGTCAATGCTCGCTTGCATTCAACAATAAGTCTTTCTGAACAGGTGAGGAATATGTCATCAACTTACAGGACCCAGATCAGGCACTCGTCACCAACAATATGATAATATAGGTTTGGATCAACAACACTCTTGTTGAAGCCCAAACTCATCAGAAATCCATCCATCTTCTCGTACCAAGCACGAGGTGCCTGCTTTAGTCCATACAGGGCTTTCTTCAACTTGCACACATGAGATTTCTGCTCATGTATCACGAATCCATCTGGCTGCTCGATGTCAACCTCTTCCTCAATCTCACCATTGAGAAAGGTTGTCTTTACATCCATTTGATGTAGTTTCCAACCCATGGATGCAGCTAGTGCAATGATAGTACAGATGGAAGTGTATCGAGCTACAAGAGCAAATGTCTCCTCATAATCAATTCCCTCCACCTGTGAGAATCCTGTGGCTACAAATCTCGCTTTGTACTTCTCGACACTTCCATCAACTGCATGCTTGATCTTATAGATCCACTTGGAAGTCACTACAGACTTGCCTTCTAGTCTCAGAACCATATTGCATACATCGTTCTTCATGATGGGCCGATACTCTTCTGTCATGGCATCTTGCCATACCTGCTAACCTGCTGCTTCTCCATGACAAGAAGGCTTAATATCAATGATGTGGCTCATGGATGAAACATAGCTCGAAAATCTCTGTGGTCTCTTGCTTTCTTGGAATGTGTCTCAAGGAGTTGGATGTCCCTTTGCCTCCTGCAGAGTCTGTCGAGCCCAGACATGCCTTTTATGGCCTACTTCAATGTCTCTGGGAACATCAACTGGATCAACTGGATCAATGGCTGTCTCCCTCTGAACTGCTAAAGGAGGAGAAGGTATTGTCTTGCTGTCAATCTCCATTTGAGATTCTCTGGATCTTCGAAAAACTATATTTTTCTCAAAGATGACATCTCTGCTCACCTCAATCTGTCTCTGACCGGGGATGTAGATCCGGTGTGCCTTCGAAGATTCACTGTATCCCACAAATGTACCCTTTCTGCTCGAAGGGTCTAGCTTGGTTCTCTTCTCCTTGGGTAGATGAAAGTATACTGGACACCCGAATATCCTGAAGTGTGCAACCTCAGGCTTCACTTCGGTGAAAGCTTCTTCGGGAGTCATGTTCTTCAAAATCTGGTGAGGACTCATGTTCTGAACATATACTGTTGTCATGGATGCTTCCGCCCACATAATTATATGTAGATTCTGATCATGTATCATTGCTTTGGTTGCCTCAATGATGCTTTTGTTCTTCCTCTCTGCAACCCCATTTTGCTGAGGGTTGTAAGGAACAGTGTACTCCCTCTTGATCCCTGCCTCAATACAGAAATCACTGAAATCTCTAGAGGTGTACTCTCTTCCATTATCTGACCTCAACACTTTGTTCCTCCTCCCGGTTAGGTTCTCAACTTGAGCTTTGAATTCTTGAAATCTCACAAGGAATCCATTCGTGGTCTTCAAGAAATAAATCCACGTCTTCCGAGAGTGATAATCAATGAAGACCACATAGTACAAATATCCATTTAAGGAAGCAACGGTCATGGGTCCTCACACATCTGAATGTATCAAGTCCAAGATCCCTTTGGATCTGCTGTCACTGCTCAAGAAGGACCCCTTGACATTTTTTCCAAGAGCACAACCTCTGCAAACACCATTATGCTGAACCTGTATCTTTGGAAGGCATGTTACCATCTTCCCTAGAGCGGGAAGGGCTTGTTATCGCGCAATTTGTTCTTTGAAAGATAGGAAAGGTAAATGAAGACAAATTGACGTAACGGAAGACTATCCTATCACTGTCACCTCAATAGGATGTCTCTTTCTATTTAGGGTGGTAGGCCTAGGGGAGACGTCCCCGGTGACCTGGGGTTTTGAGAAGGCAATGGATAAAAGGCTAAGTAGAAGTTTGCCTCTCTCAAGTCACCATCGATCAAAAAGTCCGACTAAACAACCAATAAAGAAATGATAAACCAGAAGTGTACCTGCCTGGAACAAAGCAACCTGAAAACTATAGATTTGCAGGAGGACTTGCTGGTTAGCACTTCATATAATCAGAGACTTTCTCAATAAAAACAATTGACTAATATATGGATGAAGTAAACAAGGATGTACAGTAGCAATAATCACAATACGATACTTCACAATTAATGCTTTAAAGACGCTTCAAAATGAGCAAGAATGATTTATCATCAATGTGATAACACCAACATTCATCAGAAGCAAATAATACTATGCATTAGTCAATCTTTCAATTGCTTAAAGAAGCTTAAAATGATGCAAAGTATAACTTTAACTCAAATGGATAATAGCAGCAATAAGGTTAGTAGGTCAATTTAAACTAGGGTTAGAAGGTGTTAGTAGTTGTTCAAGGATTTTGGATGTTTGAAAGTTGTGATCAAAACACTCAAGCAAGAGGTCTTAGACCAGTGCTTTCATAGGGAAAATGGAATCAAAAGTAGCGGCAATAATTGAAGGAGCAAGATGACAGTAGTAGGGCCAAAGACAAGAGGAATTTGATGGATGAAGTGTTGGTAAGCCAAGGCTTCAACCATCAAACCCTAGGGGAAAACAACTACTAAGGTGTAGGTAACCCTAGGCTTTAGTAGGTTTTCCTCCTTCTTTAGCTCAATGACAAAGTAAAACCGGCTAGGATGAAGCACAAGAGATAGGGTGTTGCAATGACAATGACTTCAACAGAAAAAACGGCTCCTTGGCATAATCTAGTAGGTAGATAGCAATTAGAACAATGACTATAACAAGTGCTTGATCCCTAGGGTTTAATCCAACAATTTCATTAACAAAATGCAAAGTAAAACACCATAACCATTCAAGTAAGAGAAGAATTACAAAAATTTACTCACATTCACCAAGTATCATGAATGCAAAACCCTAGTTGTAGACTTTCCACCAAGAAAAATGGCAATTACACCATAAAAAGCCTTCCTTCAACAAGTGTGCAATAGAATTTCAGCCAATGAGCCCCGAGAGGGCGCAAATTTCAGACCTCACACAAGTGTGAGTGAAAGATGATGAGAAAAAGAGAGTTTTAGCTCTCTACTTATACCATATCAATGACCTTAATTTTACTTTTAGGTCACAAAAGGTCGACATGGCCAAATTTACATTAAAATACTGTTTTACATTAAATGTCGTAATTAAAACCCTAATCAAGCATAAATGATGATGGCATGCCCTTTTAGGGTGACGTTAGGCCATTTTAGGTCAATGTTGGCCTCCTAGGGCAAAACGTTAGGCCTTCTTGGGCCTCAAGAATCAGCCACACGTGCCACTTGGCACACAACTGCCTCCCAAAGCCTCCAAAAGCATTGGATGATGTCATGGTGACGTCATGGGCCTTCCAAGGTCTACGTCCTGGTGGAAAGGGCACAACCCCCCTGGGTATGGGTCTGCCAAGCTGCCTCTGGTGAAACATCTTCCTCTTTCTCCAGTGCAATCCTCTGATCTGTCTCTGCCCCTTGCCGAGTTTCAGCATCCATCTGGTGGGCTTTTAGACCCATGGAGGTCCGAACTGATCATCTCCCCATGTGTACCTGTCCATCGGGTATGCTCCTGAAACATCAACAGATACGCTCTCCATGGGCCCATAAGTCACATGGATCATAGCAATGTCAATCACATCTAGTCATCAATTTTATTAAACATGTGCATAAAACCCCCTTTACTCGGGCAAGTGCTCAAAGACATTATACTAATCTACAAGCCAAGTTTGGAGGAAACGCTAGGACGTCCTATTGGGATAATGCTCATTGGATGTGGGATGTTTCCGGGAGAAGTCAAATCTAAGCCATGTGAGTGGATGAGGTGGTAAGGGATGTCTGGGCAAGGGGTGCAGTGATAGCAGGGAAATGTATGGCTTACCTGTGGGTGCCTTTGTAGAGGGTGAGCTACACCTGTCATGGATGCAAATGTTTCCAATCCCATTCATGCCTTTTGTCTTTGTTCTTATTTCTTTTTCTTTCAATAAGCTAGTTTAGGGGATAGTGCTCTGGCGTGGTGACCAGTGGTGGCAATGTTACCTACAAGCATTTCACGGAAATGAGAAGGCTTGCTCGTGATGAGACCCCCTTTCTCTTGGCTATGCCACCAAGAGCCACTACCCTGGCATGGTGACCAGCTGCTGGTAGTGTCATACCGCTACATGCCCATGGACCTAATAGGCTGGCTTGTGACGAGACCCCCCTATCCTCTAACTAGGTCTTGTTTTATTATTTTTATGGGTCCCTCTGTTTCTTGCTGAGAAGCTTTTTATTGCTTTCTCGGGGATCCTTGGGCGAAGCATCTCAAGGTTTCATTCTTTGGCTTCTATCTTTTGCCAACTACTTTTACCCTCTGGGCCTTTAGCCCCTTCTTCCCACGAGGTAAGGTACAACCCTTAAATATTTGGCCAACCCAATGCCTAAACCAGTGTAATGGGATGGATGAGCGGGAGAAAGATGGAAAGTGGTAAGTATGGTGGGAGTGGACGATGGCTTCTCATGAATCCCCCCAGTGACAACTCAAGACCTATGGGCACCAGCTCAGTAGGGCATCCTGTCATTCCCCGCAGATATGGTCAAGTGGATAGGTATAAGATCCAAGCACCTGTTAGAAAAAAAAAGAATTGAATGCACATATTCAAAGGTTTTGAGGATCAAAGTGACACATACCATGATACCTGGACTCATTACCTCATGGAGCAAGATCCACTTCTGCTATAGGACTAGGTCGAGGCGATGGGTGCTGATGCTGTTGACAAAATGGAGGCGTTGAAGAAAGAAGAAGATGGGCCCTCCAAGGCCATGCTCAAGTCGTTCTGTCTCTCGGTACTCCATGTCTAGGACTTGTGGGCCTCGAGACATAATCTCCTTAGTTATCCCTAAACTGAGGGAAAACATGGCTCTATAATGAATGTGAGCAAGTATTCTATGCCATAGCTCACTCAAGCTGATAGTATCGTGTAACAGGGCCTGGATTGGTTAGATAATCAACCTGTATAAGCTGTTTTCTCGAACACCAATTACTTGGGCAAAATCCATATGTGAGTTCTTGTTCCATGCAAGAAATTTTCCTTCAAAAAAGTTAACCTTGTATCCTTTATCCTCTAAGGCAGAAACAGAGACAAGGTTCCTTTTCATCCCAGGTACATATAGTAACTCACTCAAGTGAAGGGGTATGTCAGAGTCAAGTTGGAATGTAGAAGTTCCAACCCCTGTCACATTATATTTGGTATTGTCTCCAAGTACAACATGTAGATTGGTCTCTTTTTCAACAAGAACACTGGTAAGTTTGAAAAAACTCCTTCAATGAGCTGCAGAAACCCTAAAACCGAGATTCTACAGAAAATTGCGGAACCCTAGAAACCCTAGGGCCAAAAATCCAAAATTCTCAGAATTGTAATCTGAAGGTTGCTGGAGGTGCGCTGAAGTAGGCCGTACACTCCTATGCCAAATTTAGCCCCAACGTTTCAGTGTAGGGTGCTAAAACAACCAAAAAAGGAGAGGGTCGTACCTTTTTTTGGAAACCCTAGGAGGGCCTACGGTTCTGCAGAAGAGAGGAAGGCTGGCTTTTAAAGCTTGTGCATTGGCTCTTTCATGTCCTAAGCTCTGAAACCATGTTGAATTTTCACTATGCTAGGCTCAAGGTTGAGGTTTATTTCATTGAGCATGTATTTGAACCATAAACAAATGTAGCTACACCATACACAAGTGCTGCAATAACCAAGATCACAAGAACAATTACCATGCATAAGAACACAAGAAATATCCTGGGAAAACCCTTCTCAACAAGGGAGAAATACCTAGCAATCCTTTGCTATATTCTCAAGAGAAGATCCCCCAACCATAAACCCTAATGCAGACAAGAGGGTGCTTCTACAACCTTGAAACTAGCGCCCAAGAGAGGTGTGCACTTCAGCCTTAAAGGCACTTGCTGAAATTTCCAAACAACAAGTGACAAGTGTGAGAGTGTGTGTTTCCTCAATGGGGAAATCACCTCTATTTATACAAGACCAGACACAACARCAGGTGTCTATTGGYACAACAGGGCTGACYTCAATAACTCAGAAATATAATTAATTATTACAATAAACCTTAATTATCTTTCACATATGGTGGRGCTGACTTGTACCCTTTACATCATAATTAGGGTTACAAGTAAATCTTACACTTAGACAATATAGCAAGGGATCCACACGTCCACTAGTGCTCAGCCACTAGGGACACGTCCACCTGTGCTCAGCCACAGGGATGCCATACTCAATAGATCTCTATTTCAACTGAGTCCACAGGAGAATCATCTGGAGTACCATCTCAAGCTTGACTCAACTGAGTCCACTGGAGTACAAAGGCAAGAGACCACATCGAATCAACTCTCACAGAGGAGAACGATACACCCATCACATGGGCACACCCAACACTGGGGCATGACTCAACTCAGTCTAGAGGAGAACGATACACCCATCACATGGGCACACCCAACATTGGGCTCTCTCACAGGTCGACTCAACTCAGTCATAGTGGAGAACGTATTCTAGAGAATGTCACATGATGCTGCAATAATCAACATAGCCAACACAAGATTTAAACCTGCTATAGTTATTCACCAATAAAGCAATGGAACTACATGCATTTACTGTAACTATGAGCAGAAATACAAGAGACTAAGCAATTTGAAAATATAGCAGCGGAAATACTAATGAACAACACATTCACCAGATTTGACACATTGAATTTTTGGGCAATGCCCTTGGAAAAACCCAACATGGGAAAACCAGTCCAAGAGAGTCTTCTTTATTGAGCTTCATGGAAGAAATTTTGAGTTTACAACAACAGTCTTCTACAACATTAATCTGAACTTACAAGCTGTGCCCACAAACACATATATTTGTGTGCTAAAAACCCACATTATCAACTACAAAAATCTACCTTGAAAACTGTGCCAATAATCAACAGTATGGTCTCTATTGTATGGTCTTCAACCTCAGCAGAAATTCCTCAGCATTCGTACACAGTAACAACACTCTTATGGACCAAAGTTCAACAACCTCAGCGCCTAGAAATCTGTGCCATCTGCAGCCTCAATTTCTGTGCATTCACAGCTGTACGACCCTCTTCAAATCCATACTGTACTGCTTCTTTTTCTGCTGTATGGACCAGCATTCAATGTTGTAATTGTCTTGGGGTGCATGCCCTCTCTCCCTCTTGGAAAGTGCACCCTTTCTCTTGTTGTCCTTCTCCTTTCTCCTTCAACTCAACACTCTCTTGGAATTCTCTTGGAATGTGAGTGACTCTTCACATTCCTCTCAACCTCTCCTCCCAAAAGGTGTGTCCCATCTCTCCTCTAGTGTTCCTTTTATTACTCATTAATGAGTATCTCCTCTAACCCTTGGTCTCCCTTGAGTGACTCTTCACCATCCCTTGAGATCAATGGTCACGACTTAATCTTTTGTTGAGTTCAGTTAAATCACTTAACCGACCCACTTTTCATAAAGTCACTTTTACCCATTAAATATCAAAAGGCTCAACTTGACTTTAAAAAATCACTTTATAAAGTCACTTTATGAAAACAGTTCATAAGGTCACTAGAGAGAAATATGCTCGATCACTTCTGCATGGTACAAAAATCTAACAGTCTATTGTACAACTACCAATTAAAATCAAAATAGAGTTGTACACTAATTCCATTCATTTATATGTTGAAGATTTTGACTGTGCACCTGCAATAATATTAGTAACGCCTCAATCACTCAAACACCAACAATTAAACTACAAAATTAATTTTTTTTCCTCCAATAACTAGGAAATATTGGGCAATGCAGAGATTAATTCCAAAGTGGATAAGCTCTAGAAACATCACAAGCAGGTTAGTGAAGAACAAGCCAAAATGAAGCAATAAATTGCATAGGTCCATGATAGTCTGAAGTAGGGCATTAAACAATTGACAGAAACAACAAAGGATAATGCAAGAAAACCGAAGCGGCATTGAAGGAAGAAATAAATGAACTAAAGGCATCCATCAAGGGGTTGTCGACTAATGTTAATTCTCCAAATACAACTAATTCTCAATCAAGTTCTTTATATATGACTAACCCACAACCAAGTGTGTCTGCTAGTGGTAATCCACAATTGTTCATGAATTTACCACTGCCCTCTGCAAATCCACCAATATACAAGTACCTGATAAGGGTAAAGCTAGAGTTATCAAAGTTCGATGGAAATGAAAAGCAAAGTGTGGCATGGTTTAACAAATCAGAGGAATACTTTGAAATACATAATATTGATAACCATGCTGAAAAAATCAAGCATCCCTCCAAGCAGCTTAAATGCAATGCATACAATTGGTACATGTGGTGGAAGAAGTCGTCCTATTCATATAATTGGSATGTACTAAAAAATGATTTCTTTAAAAGATTCCAAGGTATGTCAAAAAAAGGCTTTTTGGAAAAACTCATCAGACTACAATAAAAAGGTGATGTGAACGAATTCATGCATGAATAGGTAGCATTAGCAACGGGAGTACCCAACKTATCAGAAGAACGACTAATCCAATCTTATGTTCACAAACTAAAGCTACACATCCAAAATGAGTGAAATATGCATAATAGTACATCCATGGAAAAGGCTAGATGTAAGGCAAAAGCTGCAGATTCTAAATTCAATAGGTCATTCCAAAAATTCGACAAGGGTTATTTAAGACAAAAGTTGCCCCAAAACATAAACATGGTAAATTCAAAATATCTTTCATTGCATCTAAGAGAAGAGAATAAATACAATTTGGAAGCCCAACAATGAAGGTAGGGAAAATGTAGATATTGTGGAGACAAGTGGTCACTAGGGTACAAATGCAACAATAAAAAATCATATAAGAATGAAGATGAAAGAGAATCAGACACATCCATTGTTGAAGAAGGAAAAATAAGGAAAACAATTGTTGTAGATGTCGTAAGAATTGGGCTCCAGGTTATAGATGTGCATCCAATCACTTATATCATAAATTTTAGATGGGAAGAAGGTAGATGCTTCTGTTGAAGAAGACATGTTAGAATTTGATGAGGATGAAAACTCATAGAAGGTGTCATTAGCAACAACCACATGCACTAGGCAGACTAGTAAGGAAGAAAAATCAAGGGTTCATAATAAAGTTATAGGCCAAAAAGAAAAAGTGCAACCATCTATAGTAAAGTATACTCCACCTCGTCTAAGGATCATTGGTAATAGCCAGAGCATTCAGGACAAAACCCATGATATTGCTTGTGACAATTACAGGAAAAATGGAACCAAGGACATTAAAACTCAAGGGAAGCATAAAGAATAAAAATATCACTATCCCAATAGACTCTGAAGTACACACAATTTCATGGATATCAATCTCTCAAATCAACTAAACATTTTTGTATCCCTTGTGAAGGACCTCATTGTTACAATTGCTAATGGTCAACAAGTCAAAGGAATAGGAAGGCGCCATAAAGTTTCTGTACATATACAAAGCTTGGAACTACATACTGGATTTTACGCTCAAACACTCAATGGGATTGGCATGGTGTTAGGAGTAGAATGGTTGATGCAATTGGGCACTTATGCCACAAACCTCCAAGAACGATTTATCAAATTGAAATGGCAAGGGAAGAACTACAAGTTATATGGGTGCAGTGTAGTGAATGAAAGGGGAACTCAAAAAAAGTCTACATACACATCAAGATAATTGGAACAAATGTCATCATTATAATCATGAGACTCAATGTTAAGAGGCGAGTTAAAAGAACTCACAAATCTCATACTTTTGCTACAAACAAGTTTCATGATATTCAAAAACAAATCCAAAATTGAGATGATTCTCTACAATGGAAGATAAAATCATCCAAGATGGCTTCGAGGACAAAGCATTTCTAAAGGGGAAGGCAATGTTACATACTTAAGTAATAACTAGGAAAGAATAAATATAGGGAATAAATAAATAAATATTGATAAAAGTAATATAACATAGGACATAATAAATAACAATAATTAAAATACATAACCGTTTATAGAAAGGTATCAAGGCAACTCCTTAAAGAATATTTATATGAGCCTTCATTGTAAATTTCATCATCACGTTTCATTCATCTTATATATATTTATATTCTTCTCATAATTTTTGAGTAGGTCTTCATGATGTTTTATACTCCATCAACACAAGCTAAATCCTTAAGAATGTCCTTTGGATCACCTCTACATTTGTTGTACTCCCTTCTCGAGGGCTCGACCTTGAGGATCCAACCCCTAACTCATTAACCTTCGATAGGTTAAGCAACTCCAAGTCCATCCAGTTGAAGTCATCCTTTTAGGTTTATAGGGTTTGTCAATCAATCCAATCTAGTTACACTTGATTCCATCAATAAACCATTTAGATGGGGGTCCCAATTTTAACTTATAATGTTAAAATTTAAGTCAATGAATTCAAAATTCAAGTCATATGACTTTAACATTAGAATGATATTGGGCTTGGGATTCCTTTTTGCTAATATTTTTGGTGTAACTACATAAGATATTCTTGTATATTTGTTATAGTCAAACCTTTAAAATTTTATTATAATTATATTGTACAAGT
>ML788219.1:526463-537946 GCA_009831015.1 Picea engelmannii | reverse complement strand
TATCATTGAGAACCTCGATCTCGAAAAACCTTCATTTAGGCCCCTCAAAATGGCCCCGGAAGTTAAAACCTGCTAAAAATAGTAAATTGCTAAAATTGCCAGAAAACAGTTTTGAGCCAGTCGGAAAAGGTGGGTGGCCATCGATATCCACCTGGATCACCTCTAGTAGGCCATCAAGGGTTTTTCAAAACTTATAGACAAATTAGAGAGAGGCTCTCATGGAAGGGTCTCAAACAAGACGTTATGAGACACGTCAGTGAGTGTGTGACTTGCCAGCAGAACAAGTTAGAGCATGCTCTTCCAACAGGGCTACTTCAACCACTCCCCATTCCAGAGTGGAAATGGGAGAGTATATCTATAGACTTCATCACAGGTCTACCCAAGGTCTAGGGTAAGGACTGTATCTATGTAGTGGTCGACGAATTGACCAAGTTTGCTCACTTCTATGCCATACCGACAAAGTACAACGCAGTTCAGGTAGTCGAGCTTTTCTTCAGGGAGGTCTTCAAACTTCATGGGTTGCCGAAAAACATCGTCAGTGACAGGGACAATCGGTTCATAAGGACATTTTGGAGAGAGGTGTTTCGGTTGGTGGGGACGTAGTTGACACCTAACACCAACTATCACACTCAGACAGATGGGCAGACCGAGATTGTCAACAAGTGGGTTGAAGGGTATTTGAGGAACTATGTAGGAAGACAACAAAGAACGTGGGTAAAGTGGTTACATTTAGGAGAACATTACTACAACACCACCTTCCACATGTCCACTGGTATGACACCCTTCCGAGCATTGTACGGATATGATGCTCCCACTTTGGTAGACTTGGTCTTCGGGGAGAGCAGAGCTCCCAAGGCCAAGGATTGGATCATAGAGAGTCGGGAGATTCTCATGTTGTTGAAAGAGAACCTGCAGACGACGCAAAACCGACAGAAGATAAGTGCGGACAGGCACACGATAAAGCACAACTTTGAGGTTGGAGATTTGGTTTTCTTGAGACTCCAACCATACAGACAGTGATCTCTAAAGAAGAGTGGGGCCGAGAAGCTCAAGCCCAGATTTTATGGTCCTTACAGGATCATGAGCCGAGTAGGCAAGGTTGCTTACGATCTAGAGCTTCCAGAGGGGAGCAAGATTCATAACGTGTTCCACGTGTCTTGCCTCAAAAAGGCAGTGGGACAATTCATTAGCACTTTAGAGGAGCTTCCCTCGTTGGATGAGGAGGGACAGTTGGAGTTAGTTTCAGAGGAGGTTTAGGAGTTCCAGGAGCGGAAACTGAGGAGCAGGGTCATCAGAGAGTGTTTGATTAGATGGAGAGGGCTTCTAGTAGAGGATGCTACTTGGGAGAGCGAGCAGGTGTTGCAGCACCCTAGACTGGTATAGCTTGAGGACAAGCAATTTCGAGAAGGGAGGATTGTAATGTCCCTTTCCAAATAGAAGCTCCAGAGAGGAGACTTAATGGTCTAAACCGCCCCGTTAGACTATAGTTAGGGCCAAAGAGGGGTAAACAAGGTTACTAGAGGTCACTCTAGTCACAGTTGTTATATTCGAAAAGTGATATTGAGCTAAAAAGGGTTAAAAGCGTTTTTAAGTCATTATGAACCAAAAATAGAAGTCAACAGTGAATTAGGGTTTCAACAGTGATTTAGGGTTTTGGAAGTCAACAGTGAATTAGGGTTTCAACATGTTTTAGGGTTTTGCAAAGCTATAAAGGAAGGGTCAACGACCTAATTCATTATTATGCAGATTATGACTTGTCATTGAGGAGAAGAGGCACATCTCAAGAGAGATAGTTCAGTGGATTCCAGGAGGAAGACACCAATTGACTAATTTCGGTGTTGAGAGACACACCCTAGTCACCAGGGAGATCATTCAGGTCTTCCATCATTCTTCAACAACAATTACACAGTGTTCAGCAGGAAGGGCGAATTCATCCAGAGTGAGGGCGCAACTTCTGAGTAGGTTTTTAGTCGACTTATCCCATCCAGGGAGAATTCCGAGATTTCCCTTCGACCCATTTGAGAGGAAGGGAAGGTGCATCTTTTGCTTGGTTCCTCATCAGATTCCGACAGAGGAATCAACTGGGGTGCATTTTCCAGACTTGGACGTGCGACACTTTTGGCGGATACATTTGGGGTTCTAGAGCGAGCATCAGGCCATATTCAGGGAAACCCGTCCGACCCATTTCCCAGTAGACCAAGGCGGTCATTTTGAGACACATCTCGTCCGATTCCGATGGTGGAATCACTAGGACGCATTTTGCCAAAGTAAGAGGGGCGCATTCCCCTAGGGGGATCCATCCGGGGTCCAAACTCACCAGCAGAAGGGTCCGATAGTTACCAGTACTGAGGACTAGAGGAGGGTGCATCATTTGGGACAGTTTCCAGGCCATTCCGAGAAGTACAGCTCCCAGGGCGAACTGTCCAGACTTCCAACAGTTACTGTCAGAGCTGCCATAGTCCCAGCGCATCCATTGATTCAGCAGTGCTCCTATTTTCCGGGTATTATCTTTTAGTAGCATATTTGTATTCCGGCTAAGATCCTTTGTCTGTTGATCTAGTCGAGTATTGTCAGTTTATTCAGCTGCATTCGGCCATTTTGTAATCCACAGAGATATCATAATATAAACTTTGCAGTCCTTTGTCACATTTGTTATTTGTATGATCATTTATATGTTGTAAACGATTAATCCTACACACACATTAGCAGTGTTTCCTAGACTAGCCAAGTCAGGAACCTTACAGGGTGCATATCGTGTGAATGGTGGAGGAAAGGAGTACGAGAGGGAGGAGGGGACCCACGACTTAAATAAAGGGAGAAATTAAAAGCTACGTGGGAGTGGGGACGCATATCCAGAATGGAATGCGTGGGTTAAGGTGAGGTGTGTGAGGTGAGTGTGGGAGGAGTGTGGTGGCCACACTCCCAAGTGTGATGCGAGTGGATGGGTAAGAAGGAAGGGTGCACCTCATGAGGAGGGGCCCTCAACCATTTAAAAGAATTATTAAAAGCTCACGTGGGGATTGGGGGACGTAAGCTTCATATGGGTTTTAATTAAAAGGTAAGTTTAATTAAATGTGGGTTTAAAAGGGTAGGAATGGGTAGGAAAGGTATGGTGGGGTCCCTCTCATCATTAATGCCACTTATTTCACTTGATTTGGACCACTATTACAAAATTGAGATTTGCCCATGTCCTAGGTTTGGCAATTAAATTCGTCGTTTTCCGAAAAAACTCCTAAGTGGACAAAAAACCTAGCAAAACTTGTCCGACTGAGGAGAAACTTGGTCCACGGGTTTAGGGGGTCTCGTTATCTTTCTTTTGAGTACAAATACCCCTATCAAAAATCCTGGGACCTAAGTTTTACATTAATCACCCAGAATTAATTAATTTCGAACTTTAAAAAAAACCTAGCTACACTTGACGGAATTTCGTGTAATTTCGCATACTTTATTACATGGTCATTTACATCATCCCTAAACACTAGCTATCTAGGAATGACTTCATTAGAATGCCTTTCACCACCTTGGAGGATTTATTGGGTGGGAGTGAAAAACTCAAGGGAGATTAACCCAGCTGGTTAGGCTACATTAACCTCCTAAGGATAAAAAACACTCGGTGAAAAGAACTCTCCTAATGAAGAAACCCTAAGGCAACTTACCTAACATGATCCATGTAGACCTATTACATTATAAACCCGCGCAGGGGTGCGGTAATCCCGCTTACAAAACTGTGTGCTGGAGAAAAAAAAATGCCCAGTAGAACCAATTAGTCTTCGACATGTTTGCATCTGTTGATGCATATCTTCATGGTACATGGAGTTGACCCCGTAGTTGAAGAGGCAGTCAACAAGGTCTTCCAAAAATCCAAGCAAAACCAGATGGTGTGTGCAAAGGATGTGCATGAGGCAAGAACGTGAAGCACTCCTTTCCCAATATCGATAGCAGAGCCAAAGTTGTTTTGGACATCGTGCATTCAAACGTAGGTGGACCGATGTCGACAACTTCACTAAGTGGGTATGTATACTATGTATCTTTCATTAATGATTACTCTCATAAAACTTAGATTTATTTGCTAAAAGCAAAGAATGAAGTTTTTTGGCAAATTCAAAGAGTTCAAGGCTTTGGTAGAAAACTTGATAGAGCGAAAGATAAAGACCTTGTGATCAGACAATGGAGGTGAATTCACCTCAAAAGAATTCAAAGAGCATTGCAAGGAAGTTGGGATTAATGTTGTTGATTGCAACTTCATAAGACATTCTCCAAGTCGTTCTCCTCTGGATTGAGTTGAGACGATCTGTGAGAGAGCCCATGTGATGGGGGTGTCATAGTCCTCTGGACTGAGTTGAGATGATGTGTGGTCTCTTGTCGTGCTCCTCTGGACTGAGTTGACACTACTTGAGATGGTCTCCTGCCAGACTCCTATGTACTTAGTTGAGTCGACTTGAGATGGCTCTCCAGATAGTACTCCTATGGACTTAGTTGAGTTGATATGTTGAGAGTGATGTCCCTATGGCTGAGCACAGGTGGACGTGTCCCTAGTGGTTGAGAACTAGAGGATGCGAGAGATCCTTGCTATATTGTCTAAGAGTAAGATTTATTGTGTAACCCTAATTGTGTAAAGGGTACAGGTCAACCCCACCATATAAAGATAATTAATATTTGTGAGACATTGCAGTTGCAGTTGATGTTCCCGTAGCTCCAGTTGATGTTCCCTGAGACATTGCAGTAGGCCATAAGGGGCCTGCTTGGGCTCGACAGACTCTACAAGAGGCAGAGGGACATGCAACTCCTCGTGGTACATTCCGAGAGAGCAAGAGACCACAAATATTTTCAAGCTATGTTTTAGCCATGAGCCCCATCATTGATATTGAGCCTTCTTGTCATGGAAAAGCAACAAGTCAGCAGGTTTGGCAAGATGCCATGACAGAAGAGTATCAGTCCATCATGAAGAATGATGTGTGGGATATTGTTCCGAGACTGGAATTGAAGTCTGTAGTGACTTCCAAGTGGATCTATAAGATCAAACATGCAGCTGATGGAAGTGTCGAGAAGTTCAAAGCGAGATTTGTGGCTAGAGAATTCTCTCATGTGGAGGGAATAGATTATGAGGAGACATTTGCTACTGTTGTCCAATACACTTCCATCCATACGATCAGTGCCCTAGCTGCATCCATGGGTTGGTGACTACATCAGATGGATGTAAAGACAACCTTTCTCAATTGTGAAATTGAGGAAGAAGTTTGCATTGAGCAGCTAGATGGATTCATGACACATGAGAAGGAGTTTCTTGTATGCAGGTTGAAGAAAGCCCTGTATGGACTAACGTAGGCACCTCGTGCTTGGTTTGAGAAGATTGCTAGATGCTTGACGAGTTTGGGCTTCAAGAAGAGTGTTGTTGAGCCCAACATATACTACCACATTGTTGGTGACGAGTGCATGAATTTGGTGCTATATGTTGATGACTTATTCCTCACCAGTTCAGAAAGCCTCGTTGTTGAATGCAAGCATGCATTGGCTTTTGAATTCGAGATGAAGGACCTTGGTATGATGCACTACTTCTTGGGACTAGAAGTGTGGTAGAGGACTGATGAGATTTTCCCGAGTCAAGGAAAATACACAGTTGAGATATTGAAGAAATTCAGGATGACAGGTTGCAAGTCCATTCCTACATCAATGGTGTTGAATTTGAAGAAAATGAATGAGGCTTCTTCTGATTCAGGCGAGATTGATCCACATCTTTACAGATAGTTGATTGGATCAATTATGTATTTGGTTAACCCCAGACCCGATATTTTCTATGCAGTGAGTGTACTCAGTCGGTTTCTGAGTCAGCGGAGACAAACACACTGGATAGCAGCGAAGCATGTGTTGAGATATTTACGAGGCACAATTGGTTATGGCTTGAGAAATGCCTCCGGTGTAGACATAAGACTGCAGGGATATGCCAATGCAGATTGGGCAGGGAGTGCAGTGGATCGGAAGAGCACATCTAGTTGTTGTTTTACTTTGGGATCTGCCATGGTTACCTGGTGCAACAGGAAACAACCTTTTGTGGCTTTGAGTACCGTAGAAGCAGAGTACATTGCATTATGTGTGGCAGTCTGCGAAGCAGTGTGGCTTTGAAAGCTCCTTGTAGACTTATTTGGTCATGAGATGGATTCCATCGTTATCCATTGTGATAACGAAAGCTGTGTGAAGCTCTCCAAGAATCCTGTGTTTCATGATAAATCGAAACACATTGAGATCAAATACCATTACATCAAAGATATGGTGCAGAGGAAAGCAGTACATGTGCAGTACCTTTCTACACATGGGCAAGTTGCAGATGTCTTCACCAAACCGCTTGCCAGGACGAAGTTCGCGTACTTCCGTGAGAGAGTTGGCCTGGTGGAGAATGCCTCCCTAGCTGAGAGGGAGTGTTGTTGATTGCAGCTTCATGAGACGTTCTCTAGGTCGTTCTCCTCTGGACTGAGTTGAGACGATCTGTGAGAGAGCCCATGTGATGTGTCTGTCATACTCCTCTGGACTGAGTTGAGATGACGTGTGGTGTTTTGTCATGCTGCTCTAGACTGAGTTGAGATGACTTGAGATGGTCTCCTGTCAGACTCCTATGGACTTAGTTGAGTCGACTTGAGATGGCTCTCCAGATGGTACTCTTGTGGACTTAGTTGAGTTGATCTATGGAGAGTGACGTCCTTGTGGCTGAGCAGAGGTGGACGTGTCCCTAGTTGTTGAGCACTAGAGGGTGTCAGAGATCCTTGCTATAATGTCTAAGAGTAAGAGTTATTGTGTAACCCTAATTGTGTATAGGGTACATGTCGACCCCACCATGTAAAGATAATTAATATTTGTGTAAAGATTAATTAAATCATTGAGTTATAGAAGTCGGCCCTATTGTGCCAATAGACACATCTATTGCTGTGTGGGGTCTTGTATAAATAAGAGAGTAGATCCCCATTGTGGATCACTCTCACACACTTCATTTTAACATTCTCTCAAGCTAAGTGTACGGCTGAAGTGCACACTTCTCTTAGGCGCAAGTTTAAAGGTCATGGAGCACCCTCTTGTGTGCTCTAGGGTTTATGGTGTGGGCGATCTTCTCTTGACTCTATAGCAAAGGATTGTTGGGTTTTTTCCCTTGATTGAGAAGGGTTTTCCAAGGATAAACTCTTGTGTTCTTGTGCATAGTTATTCTTCTTATGATCACGGTTATTGCAGCTATTGTATATGGTATTGCTGCATTGTTTATGGTTAAAGTACATGCTAAATTGAAATAAACAACATGTGCATGAGCTAAGAGTTAAAATTCAATAATTAAGAGGGAGCTTTCTACTCCCTATAACTCTCAACAGAATGGAATAGTTGAAAGGAAGAACTAGACAAACATGGAAGCAATAAAGGCCATGATCCATGATCAGGATCTTCCTAATGTTTTCAAGAGAGAAGTCAAAAGTCATCCATTTTAGAATATTTGGCTGCCCTGTATTTGTTCACGTCTGCAAGGAAAAGAGGACAAAGTTGGACCCTTCCGGACAGAAGGGCATATTTGTTGGTTACAGTGACACATCTAAGGCTTACAGGATATACTTTCCCGGTCACTGGAAATTGGAGATCAGTCGAGATGTAACCTTTGATGAGAATGCAACCTCCAATAAATCCAAACAGATCCGTACAGAAGAGGCATATGTAGAGAATGGAGTTCCTAAAGTTCCAGAGGAAGTTGAACCAGAGGAAGTCATTCTAGAGGATCATGACATGGTAGAACCTCAAAAATTTGCAAAGAGACCTTCCCGCAAGAGAAGACCAGCTTGGGCACAAGAGCTTATGAGAGATGCAAAAAGAATTGGTGCCCCAGAGAAATCTTTTAGGGAAAGTAAGTAGCTGAAGCCGTATTCCAACTACGTTGCATGCTTGTGTGACATAATGGATGCAAAACCTTTCAGTTATGAAGAGGCTGCAGAAAATCAAGTATGGAAAGATGCCATTGCAGAGGAATACTGGTCCATTATGTAGAATGATGTCTGGGATGTGGTTCCAAGACCAAAGGAAAACTCTGTGGTGAGTTAGAAATGGATCTACAAGACAAAACACGCAGTTGATGGTAGTATTGAAAAATATAAGGCAAGATACAGACTACACTGTGTTTGGTGCTAGAGGAATGGCTCAGTTAGGTGAATGGTCCAGGCTCAGAAATCAGGGACAGTTATTCTTCCATGCTTGGGAAGAATAGTCTAGATATCCCATGGTTGATGTTTTTAACTTTTTACTATATGAGGGAATATGCTCTTCCAGATCTCACAGATGTGAGTGGAAGAATGGCCCAGATGACTCAACTTGCATGATGATATTGTTTATGCAGGTTGATATCAGATGATATGACCATTGTAGAGATTGTATGTCTCTGGACAGTAGTTGTATACTACTGTGGTGGATGCTGTTCCACTGATTGTGACTATGGTTAGTAGCTGTGTGTTATTTGGTATGGTTGTGTACCACTGGATAGTTGTTATGTATTGATAGACATTGTTGTGTTCTATCAGATGAAATTGTATTGATTGCCATGGAGATTATCCAGTTGGATAATGATGTTGGTGCTCGTGATTTGATCATGAGATAGCCTGAGTGGTTATGATGATGGTACCGGTTGAATGGTCAGTTTGTGCTCAAGACCATTTCCTTTTTTTTTATATATACCTCCCTAGCTAGTAGGAAGTGTTGATATTATGGTAGCTGCGGGAGGTATCAACCTCTACTTGTGACCTTTGATGAGATTAGAATATTCCAAGAAGCAAGAAGAACCCTAAAAGGCTTGGACATAATCCTAGAAGTAAAGTCGGCTAAAGAGAATATTTTATATTGAGTATTTAGCCTCCAAAAAGAGAAGTCAACCCAGACAGCCTGGAGAGAGCAGTATAAATATAAGGCGCCATAGCTCATTTGGAACACACAATTCGCAACTGCCGAAATCCAATAGTGCACAAGTTTGGGGAGCAACTGCAACTGCAGTTACTGCAACTTGTAATTTCAGTCTTTCTAGGTTGGACTTTCTGATCAGCCTTGGTTATCTTTGCTTGGTGCATTAGCCTTGGTAGGCTATTGATTTGCTACCGAAATTCTTTTCTTTGTCAAGGTTAAGGTGCTCTGGGGTGGCATTCGTCGTGCCTATGGTTAGGTGACAACATTGCTATATTGTCTATGGTTAAACGAGCACACCCACTTTTGGAACAAGAACTACCTGGTCAATAAGGGGCATGCTTGGGCTCGACAGACTCTGCAAGAGGTAGAGGGACATGTAGCTCCTCGTGGTACATTCCGAGAGAGCAAGAGACCACAAATATTTTCGAGCTATGTTTCAACCATGACCCACATCATTGATACTGAGCCTTCTTTTCATGGAGAAGCAACAAATCAGCAGGTTTGGCAAGATGCCATGACAGAAGAGTATCAGTCCATCATGAAGAATGATGTGTGGGATATTGTTCTGAGACCGAAAGGGAAGTCCATAAGTGGATCTATAAGATCAAACATGCAACTGATGGAAGTGTCGAGAAGTACAAAGCGAGATTTGTGGCTAGAGGATTCTCTCATGTGGAGGGCTAGAGGATTCTCTCATGTGGAGGGAATAGATTATGAGGAGACATTTACTCCTATTGTCCGATACACTTCCATCCGTACTATCATTGTCCTAGCTGCATCCATGGGTTGGCGACTACATCAGATGGATGTAAAGACAACCTTTCTCAATGGTGAGATGGAGGAAGAAGTTTAGATCGAGCAGCTAGATGGATTCGTGACACATGAGAAGGAGTTTCTTCTATGCAGGTTGGAGAAAGCCCTGTATGGACTAACGTAGGCACCTCGTTCTTGATATGAGAAGATTGATGGATGCTTGATGAGTTTGGGCTTCAACAAGAGTGTTGTTGATCCCAACCTATTCTACCACATTGTTGGTGACGAGTGCCTGATTTTGGTCCTATATGTTGATGACTTATTTCTCACCGCTCAGAAAGCCTCATTGTTGAATGCAAGCGTGCATTGGCTTTTGAATTCGAGATGAAGGACTTTGTTATGATGCACTACTTCTTGGGACTAGAAGTGTGGTAGAGGACTGATGAGATTTTCCTAAGTCAAGGAAAATACACAGTTGAGATATTGAAGAAATTCGGGATGGCAGACTGCAAGTCCATTCCTACACCAATGGTGATGAATTTGAAGAAAATTAACGAGGCTTCTTCTGATTCAGGCGAGATTGATCCACATCTTTACAGATAGTTGATTGGATCAATTATGTATCTGGTTAACACCAGACCTGATATATGCTATGTAGTGAGTGTACTCAGTCGGTTTATGAGTCAGCCAAGACAGAGACACTGGATAGCAACGAAGCATGTGTTGAGATATTTACGAGGGACAATTGGTTATGGCCTGAGATATGCCTCTGGTGTAGACATGAGATTGTAGGGATATGCCGATGCAGATTGGGCAGGGAGTGCAGTGGATTGAAAGAGCGCATCCGGTTGCTGTTTTACTTTGGGATCTGTGATTGTTTCTTGGTGCAGCAAGAAACAAACTTCTGTGGCTTTGAGTACTGTAGAAGCAGAGTACATTGCATTATGTGTGGCAGTCCGCAAAGCAGTGTGGCTTTGAAAGCTCCTTGCAGACTTATTTGGTCATGAGATGGATTCCACCATTATCCATTGTGATAACCAGAGCTGTGTGAAGCTCTCCGAGAATCCTGTGTTTCACGATAAATCGAAACAGATTGAGATCAAATACCATTACATCAGAGATATGGTGCAGAGGAAAGCAGTACATGTGCAGTACCTTTCTAAACATGGGCAAGTTGCAGATGTCTTCACCAAACCGCTTGCCAGGACGAAGTTCGCGTACTTTTGTGAGAAACTTGGCCTGGTGGAGAATGCCTCTCTAGCTGAGAGGGAGTGTTGTTGATTGCAGCTTCATGAGACATTTTCCAGGTTGTTCTCCTCTGGATTGAGTTGAGACGATCTGTGAGAGAGCTCATGTGATGTGTGTGTCATACTCCTCTGGACTGAGTTGAGATGACGTGTGGTCTCTTGTTGTGTTGCTCTGGACTGAGTTGAGACGACTTGAGATGGTCTCTTGTCACATTCCTATGGACTTATTTGAATCGACTTGAGATGGCTCTCCAGATGGTACTCCTATGGACTTAGTTGAGTTGATCTACTGAGAGTGACGTCCATGTGGTTGGGCACAGGTGGACGTGTCCCTAGTTGTTGAGCACTAGAGGATGTGAGAGATCCTTGCTATATTGTCTAAGAGTAAGAGTTATTGTGTAACCCTAATTGTGTAGAGGATACATGTCGGCCCCACCGTGTAAAGATAATTAATATTTGTGTAAAGATTAATTACGTCATTGAGTTTTAGAAGTCGGACCTATTGTGCCAATAGACACATCTATTGCTGTGTTGGGTCTTGTATAAATAAGAGAGTAGCTCCCCATTGCA
>ML788219.1:485853-499437 GCA_009831015.1 Picea engelmannii | reverse complement strand
TGCAAGATTAAAAATATTAGCTAGACAATTGCATGAATGTAGAAGATTCCTCACATAAAAATAAACCAGTTGTACTAGTGCCTTAAAAGTGGTCGTGGGCAGTTGTTGATCGTGCGTTTTATTAAGGTAAATTTAAGTTAAGTTAATGAGAGAATATGTGGCCTCTTTAGAGGCTAGCTCTTTGTTTGGAAACTTGTGGAGAACTTACCGAAACGCAAGAGGTCTCACCAGTAAGTTCACTAAGGGTGCCGAATGTCCAAAACGGGTGGGAAACCAGGTCCCGAGAGGGTCCGCCTTACTTCACAGATTACCCTTAGGCGTTTTCCCGCGCATTGAGCTAACAACTTCCGAGATTTCCCTAATTAAACTACAAACAAGGTTTATTGACTTTGCAAGACTGAAAGAGATAAACTTTGTAAAATGTTTGTAATTGAAATGAAACCTTGTGAGATACTTGAAACTTGAAAGAGCTTTGCAAGAAACTAAAAAAAACTAGAACTTGCAAAATTTATTGCTGAAAGTGGGAAATGAGCATTAAACTGAACATGCATAAAGATTGAAAGTAAATTTTAAACATGCATGTGAAATATGAGTGTTATGTGTGTTAGATTTGCTTAAGATTGCATGTGTGTTTAAGATCAAAAGATTAAACTTGCACAGAAAGAAAGTAAAGCCAAACCACGACACACAAATCCCCCTAATGGGGATGGAGAAACTGGGCACAAAGGGGCCCGCTTTTATTAAACCTATTACAATGAGAATTAAGTTCTCTTTGATCTTTTCTTTAGAAACTTGGATCCTTATAAGTTTTGGATCTTAAAAATTACAAGAAAATTAGAAAATAAAAATCTTCTTTGATGAAGTGGGAAACCCGCGGATGCTCCGTAAGTTCTGATTTCGCCAAAATCGACGGAATCTCTGCTTGTACCTGTTATTGCTGCAAGAAAACAACAAACAATTAAACCCAAAAGATGGCCAAACACACTTTGGAAGTGTCTTTGGTCAACTTCAAAAATTTGCGAAAAATGACTAAGTTAAATTAGGCTAAAGTGAAGGAAAGTAACTAAGGAGTGAGAGATAGATAGCTAGCCTCCTTAGGATCTTTTAGGCTGATATAAAATCAGCAAAGAAAACAACTTTATATTTGCAAATTTATAACTTTAGAAGCATGTAAAGATTTGCCTATCACTAGCCTCCAAAATACTAGGAAATCAAGGGCTAACTTAAGACAAACTTAGGCTAGATCTAGAAAAAGGATAAGATTCTTTAAACAAACTTTAGATCTAACTTTTAAAGATGCATGCAAATGAGTTAGAGCAGATTTATCATTTCTAAGATTAGCTAAGTTCTTGCATGCAACAGAAAACCAAAGAAACCAAAACATTTTTTTATAGAAATTTGAGTGAGAAAGGGGGAAGAGGCAACTCGAAGAAAAGAACTTGGGCAATGGAGTCCAACTGATGCATTGGAGAGGGGAATCCTTCCGGTTGGATGAAACTTGAAGGTGTTGGAAGCTCAAGCTAGAACCTTCCACTCCTCCAAACTAGAGATCCTGCAAACTTAAGACAATCTTGCAAAGAAGCCGTTAAATACCCTACACATAAAACCTTGAAAACAGGAAATTAAACCGATAATATTATGAAATCATAGATTGCAATGTGATATAACAAGATTTAGCAATACAAGCAAGTTTACTAATATCTTATTAATGAACAAATAATAATTGCAAGAAAGATAAGTTTACCATACTCAACACATCACCGAAAGAGAAGATCCTCCACACATTTGCACAAAACACCATGTAGAACTCCAAAGTCTTTATTCCTTATTCAAATAGCAAAATGATACAATGTATATACGTCTTCCCACAAATTCCAACTAACAATGGAGGGGTATGCTTGTTTACATAGCAAAGATGGTGACAACTCCAATGGAGGAATGCGTGAGTCTAAGAGGAGATGCGTGGGGTTAAGGGGAGATGAGTGGAGGTATGTGGAGGTGTGTCGAGTGAAGTGAGGTGGAAGGGTAGTGTAGGGTGAGTGAAGTGAGGATGATTGGAGTGGTGAGGAGTGGAAGTGGGAGTGTGAGGGCGCGTGAGAGCTTTGGGATGTGCACCATCCCTTTAGGATGTGCCAACTAAGCTAGTGGGGTCGAGTCCCTATCTTGGGATCTCCTCCATGCCTTTCTACTCGAGTGAAGTCGCCTTCATCTTTGCAAAACTCGCCTTGGTCTTCAATTAATTGGGGACACAAGAAAAACATGTTTCTGACATGTTCCCTAGTTTCCCTAAAAAATAGGGATTTAATTAAATTACACCTTTTCTGTTTTTTTAGAGTAATTTTCATTTTTTAGTGAAAATAATCATTTTTTTGTCTCGAAAGAAGGGAAATGGGGGTTTACATGATACCCTGGACTGGAAAACGACAATAAATATGGTATCTGATGATGTTTGATGTCATATTTTTACAACTTATTGCTTTACAATTAAAAAATTATATTTTTGCAGGAATTTTACTTTTTCACTAAAACTTAAAAAAAAACCTATCAAACCTAGCCACAATTTCCGTATGATTCAATTAAGATGACCTAGTATGAGCTCATATACATTCAGACACTAGGCATTGGTTATACCATGCCAAGGCCTAACCACCAACACATACTCTAGCTCTAGAGTCAGTCTCTTGAGTGAAAAAACTTAGAAATTATTAATCGCCCACAAAGGCAGGCAAAAAATAATTAACAAGTGAAAAAAACACTCTAGAGCACATGCTCGTACCTAGGTCTTAGGTGGCCAATAGTCTTTTACAATATCTCATACTCAGGTCATTTATTACAATGGTGGAAATGCAAAAAAAAGTGATCTTTTGAAAGACCGGCTGAACTCTGAACCTTGACATATGAGCACTGACTGCTCAATCTTTGGCGGTTCATCAGGAAATCCAACTTGTGCAAACTGGTGGATAACAGTACACATGACCCTTTTATGAAAGGTTTTTTTGTTGTCCCTTGTTCCTAGGGAAAGATATACATAAGAACTATAAAATTAGAGTTATGAATTTTCAACGGGGGAAAAAAAAACTACTTTTTTAATTGGATTTTTTATTGGTATTCAATCAAAATAAGGTTGAAAGAACACACGCTTGATTTAGCTCATAATCAAAAGAAATCAGCTTTGCCAAATAATTCTCACACCTTCAAACATTACATATGTGTGGACTCTAAGGTTATTGCAAAAGTTCCACTTTATTAAAAACAGAGAATAAGGGACACATGTCCTCTACTATCGACGGCTCAGATCTATTTCAGCTTCAGCCAATCTTCGCCCTAACTCTCCTCGTTGTGAATCCTCCGAAGTGTTAAACCTCCGAAGTCTCTGATCTGGCGACATGCGTCCTGCTCTGACTGACGGTCACAAACTCCGCGCTTCGGCCTTTGGGAGTTCTCGACCCACGCAACACCACTTTTCCCCGAAGTGGCTATCCTCCGAAACGAAGGATCGATTCACACTTGTCCAATTCCGATGGACGGATAGGATGGACTTCGACGCTTCGGCCTTCGAAAGTTCTCACTCCACCTAGTTCCACTTTTCTCTGGAGTGTACGACCTCTGAAGTGAGGGATCCTCTGACACCTGTCCCTCCTTATCTAACGGCTCAAACGAACTCTAGCCTTCAGCTTTCGGGAGTTCTTGCTCCACCCAGCTCGCTTTCCTCCTGGAGTGACTTTTCTCCGAAGTGGCAGATCTTTCGTGACGCGTCCTTTTCCAACGAACGACTGGGATGACTTCGGGACTCCGGCCTTCGGGAGTCCTCGCTCTTCCACTCCCCAATTTCTCCGAAGTACTCTTGCTCCGGAATGCAAGATCTAACGACACCTGTCACTTAGGCTTGGACGACTCAGATCTGCTTCAACTCCCAACTCTGCTCTCTGGTTTCCCCGGAGTGTTATACCTCCAAACCTCCGATTCTGCTGACACGTGCTCTCTTGCGCCAACGGTTAGGATCTACTCCGCTCTTCGGGAGTTCGGGAGTTCTGCAAACTCCACACTCTGAATCCTCCGTAGTGTTGTTGCTCCGAATTCCACAATCCGCTGAAACACGTCCTTGGCAACAAACGACTCAGATCTCCTCCGGCTCCCTGTGACTTTGGGAGTTCTTCCACCTTCTGCACCCCCTTTCTTCTGGAGTGCTTCCTTCCGAACTCCATGATCTGATGCCACGTGCCTCCTGGCGATCGACGACCAGGATCTGCTTCGCTACTTCGAGCTTCAGGAGTTTTACACACTCCACATCTGAAAACTCCCAAAGTGCAATCCCTTCGGAGTCTCAGATTTGTCGCCACCTATCCTCCTGGATGATGGACGATCCTGATCCAGTTCGGGACTTTGGGACTTCGACGAGTCCACTCTCCTGTGCACTTAAAGAGATTGATACTCGTGCACTTACCTGAATCCAAGGACTGTTGGTCCTCCGCGCTCAGGTCCGATGACTGGGATCTGCTCTCCTCCTCGACGCGCTCCTCATGTTTGGACGTAGGATTCAATGGTCCAGATCTCTTCTTGCAGCTCGATCCAACGACTGTTGTCGCTCTTCCTCTCAAGCTTGTACTTTCTCCCGAATTGGAAGAATTTATGATAGTCAAAGCCTGCAGCCTTTGATCCTCCTGCGAGCCCGACTACTTTGGGTCTCGACTTCGCTTCTGGGAACGCTATCCCTCTTGAGCTTGTGGAAACTTAAAGCAAGTTCCCCCTTCTGCGCACACTTTGCACTATCTCTTCTGAGCTGGTGAACTTGCTTAGAATTCCAAAGGGTCTCGACCCTTCTGCTTCCTTAGAAGATTTCCAGTGCCCTCCTGACACGCTCTACGCTCTTCTTCTGAGCTTTCGAACTTGAAACAAGTTCGTTCCTACACACACTCCTTGCGCTTGTCTGAATCTTCAGACTTTCTCAACACTTGTCTAAGTGTTGCCCTGGTGCACTCCTTGCACACGTCTTCTCTTGAATCCATAATTCTTCGGGTTCACTGATGCATTTCCTGCATCCGCTCAATGCACACTTGCAGAGCTCTCCTACAGAATGTTCAACAACTCTGTTTGATATGAACTTCAACTGCTCGAACTTCATAGGTCTCTGTCCCTTTGTTCCTCAAAGGGATATCTGTGCCCTCTTGGCAACTTCTTCTCAAAGCACACTCCTTGTTGAGCTTACAGAGTGTTCAACACAACTCTGTAGTATCTTCTCCTTGACACTCTTCTTTTTAAACTTGAACCAGAGTTCCCTTGTGCACACTTGCACCTGCTCAATGCCCACCTGGCAGAGCTCTACAAAGTATGCAACAACTCTGTCTTCTGTGCCTTCTCTGCACAATTTCTCCTCCAAGTTGTTCAACAACCTTGAGGCTCCTCCTGAGTTTGTAAACAATTCTGGTGTGCCCTCCTGTCACGTTCTCTCCTAAATTGGAAGCAAAATTCAAATGCGCACTCCTTGCGCTGGCTCACAGAGTTCTCAATACTCTGTTATGTACTCCTTGCGCTGGCTCACAGAGTTCTCAATACTCTGTTATGTACTCCTTGCACTTAGCCTAAAAGAACCCAGAACAACCCAAGAAACTCATAGATAGGGAATTCTAYCTTTACCCCGCAGATGAAAATCTATCACATACATCTACAACATGCATTTATAAACACACAGATGACATTCGTAAAACACACATTCACCACACAGTCACTCATAAACAGTGAAATCTGCTCTTTTTTATTAATGTGAATGTCAATTACAATATGTGCAAGCTCGGACTGCAACAGAGTCTCGGCTCTCTCCTCTCCTTTCTTTTGCTTACAATGATTTTCTATCAACCTTTCAACGACCTCTTCTGGGCATATGCTACAAGGATTTATACAAGAGGGGCTCATCGAGGTTTCCCTCCAACTACACTTAGTGTTGTCTAATCACCATTACAATGCCTATCTACTGAGGCTTATTACATTAAAAGAAAATCTAGTTCGAATCGGATCTAGATCAACTTACAGCTACCCATTAAAGGCGACTTCAACTACAGCCTGTACAAAGGCATGACTCGGCTCTGCTCAAGCCTTACAACATTTAATTGCTTTAAATTACATTGAATCTTTAAATTTAAGGCAAAATGAGAGGGCTGACACCTGTCTCCCTTCTTGAATGCGTGTTGATGTGTTGCATTGTTGGTGCATGCTGAGGTGGAAAGGATGCTCCTGCATCAAAAGCTACAAAAATAGAGAGGATGTGAGTAGATCTAGATGGTAAAACAAAATACTTTGTAATACCCAAATAAACACTTCACTAGATCTATGATAATACTACCACAAATCTATCCAAGCAAAATATTTTGCTTGGAGTTCCTACTCTAGATCTATAAGCTAACCATACACAAAAAAGATAAACAAGAACAAGATCACCTCATATGTAGCAAGATGGCACCAAGAAGACTCTCAACACCATGGATCCTCCAAAGATTTCTTTATTAGAATAGAAGCAAGCTTGAGCAAATACTTGCCACAAGCTTGAGAAGAAAGAATGAGAACAAGAAGAGAGAGAGAGAGAGAAGAGTGGGAGAGGAGGGATTTTGGCATAGTAACAATACTGAGAAGAGATGTGTAATGAGGGGGGGGGGGTGAGCATTCTTTTATACTTGGGAGAGGAGAAAGACCCCTCATGGATGAGTTACAAGTGTCACATATCCAAGAGAAATAGACAAAGTCAAGGAAGAGTTACTTTTAGGGTTTTGGTAGTGAGTTAGGGTTTCGGGGGAGAGGTGTAAAGGGGGAAAACACCTTTTCCTATGGTCAAACATTAAGTTAAACACCAAGGAGGGCGAAGTTAGGGTTTAGGTGGCTTTTTTCACTTAAACTTTTTAATCCCCACATGTCAATTAGCAAGGGAACACCACTTTAAGTTGTTGGCTAAGCAAGGGGGGGTTCTTTAAGTGGAAAATTACTTTTCCAACTTAGGAAAAAGGTTATAAAACCATTCCCACTCTCTCTCAAACCTTTTTGCTTCATTTTTACAAAAAAATGACATTTTGACTTTGTCAATTAAGCAATTAAATTGTTGACTCTAGACTGACTTGGACTCCTCATCCACAATGACCTAACAAAACTTGTCCAATTGAGTTGAAACTTGGTCCAAGAGTAAAGGGCTCTCATTCCATTTCTTTTGAGTACAAATACCCCTATCAAAAATCCCAAGGACCTAGTTTTTACATTTTTACATAAAAAATAATTAAAATTACCATTAACTGGGTAATTTTAAAAAATTAAAAAAAATATTAAAACTCGACGGAATTCTACAAGACTCTAGAAGATGTCTAGCATGGTCATTTACAATATTCCTAGACCCTAGTTACCCATAGGGCTCAATCATTAGAACGCCTTTCACCACTTTGGACTCTGGAGGATTATTGTTGGAGTGAAAAACTCAAGGGTAATTAAAAAGGCTAGTTAGGCCAAATTAATTATCTGAGGAAAAAAACACTCGATGAGAGGACTTCCCTAATGATAAATTCCTAGGCAACCAACCTACAATATGATCCATGTAGACCCATTACATTATTATCCCACGCAGGGGAGCAGAAAGTCCAATTACAAAAGGACGTGTCGAGGCCAAAAATGCCTTATAGAACCAATAAGTCTTCAAACTTTGTTGCACCATCAAGTACATAGCTTCATGGCACATGGAGTTGACCCCCTAGTTGAAATAGGTGGTCAACAAAAGTAACCAAATAAATTTTGAAGAATGTGAGACGGAGAAAGGAAGAAAGTCTTTCTTCCAAGAATTGAAAACATGGGTTGTGGAGTCCTCAATGAAGAGTAGAGGGAGCTTTACTCATTGATAATCTTGGACAAATGAAAGTTGAAGCTACAACCATTAAATCCTCCACGCTTGAAGAGCCTGTCAACAAAATGAACTTCAACCCTGCGAACACTGTTTAAGGTCTCTCCTACATAAAGCAGAAACTCATATAAAATTTTGTGAATTATAAGAAAAGAAATGAGATTAATTTGAGTTGATTTACCTCACTCTACTGTATGACAACATACTTTCAAAGCTTTTGCAATAGATATACAAAATTGAAGCAAAATACATATTACCTCATAGCCACGGCATAAGATTCAAGCATCCACACATAGCATCAACACAAATGGACCTTCAAAGTCTTTCTTTTATTCAATATTGGAAATGAAGAATACAATATAGCTCTTACAATCAACAATGCTTTACCCAATCTCCATCTAAAGAGCATAGGGGAGGGTCGACCTCGTTATATAGAAAAAAGGGTGAGGACTCCAAAGCTAATGCACATGAGCTAAGTGGGAGAGGGTGCATAGCTTAGTGGCACAAGAGGGGGAGAGTGTATTGACACATATCCATGTGAGGTCGAGTGATCTCCACTTAACTAAGTACGTGAGGAGGGAGAACTCGCCAAGTGTGCATGGTAGATAGAGAGGGCGAGTCTCTCCCTTTGGGATTGACGCCCCTCTTCTCAAATCCACCACCTATGAGAGGGAGGGCGAGTCCTAGCTTTGGGATTATCTCCCCTGTACACATCATCATTCAAGTCGCCTTCCTCTTTAGTAAACTCACCCTTGCTTTGAGTTGACTGAAGACAAAGGGAAAACATGTCCCCGACATGTTTCCTTATTAATATGTTGCTGATTTTTATTGATTTTTTAATGTCTTTTTCACCTTTTGAGAGCAAAAATCATTTTTGAGTGTTTAAAATCACTTTTTTGACTCAACGAAGGGGAGATAAGGGTTTAAGGGGTGCTCTGGCTTAGAAAACGAGCACCAACATGGCATATGACAACATCTAGTGCCACTTTTTATGACTTTTTTACTTTTACAACTAAAATAACTTGTTTGAGGGAAATTTTTTATTGACTCAAAACATTAAAAAAAACTAAGGGGGACTTAGCACAATTTCCATATGACACAATATAAATGAACTAGCATGGTAATACAAACATTTAGACACTAGACATTGGAATTCCATGCCAAGGCCTAACCACCAACACATACTCCAACTTTGGAGGTGATTCGAGTGAAAAACTTAGAAATTATAACTTGCCTAAGAGTAAAGTCTCAGGCAAAAGATAATTAACAAGTGAAAAAAACCACTCTAGAGTATATACTCATGATCAAGTCTTGGGTGGCCAAGTCTTTTACAACTTCATCATGTTGATGTTTTGGTAGTTGTGGGAGGTATTCACGTCCAAGAGACCTCCTACAGACTGATATCCTAAGAAGAGAAAACTCCTCTCTGACAATGAGAGACAAGGGCATAAGTCGACCCTATTATGAAAGTAATTTATATGTATCTTATACAAGTCAGCCTTATTATGTAAAGACAAATTAATATGCAAGTTGCACGAGTCGGCTCTGTTGTGAATGTGAAAAGGTGTGTCCCTTCGTTGTAAAGAACTAATATAAAAACGTGTGAGTCATTCTCATTTGAAAAACAACAACTCGCCCTCCTAACACATCTAAGGCAACCGTAGGAATACTAGTCTGAGGCAACATAATTTGGCCTGATCTAAGGCATTTCTGTAAAACATCTATCTCTGTATTTGGGTGAATTTCTCTTGGATATCTTTCTGTAGCAGGTCTCATACTCTGCTCGAGGGTGGGACTTGAGGATGCCTATGGTTGGGTGGTAATGAAAGAGCATTACCTATGGTTAAACGAGAAAATCCACTTTTTGTGTTATCTGTGCTTGGTTATTCTTCTTGAGGACCTAATTATTTACTGCAGTTAGTCTAGTAATAAAATTTCAACATGGTTTCAGAGCAGGTCCTGAAGAATACCATTTGCACAAACAGTTAAGAGCTATTGCATGTACATGAGAAGGGGTCAAGCCTCCTTTTAGCGGCCCTGTGATAAAATTAAAGGCTAGCCGCAGACCTATTGACTTGGCTGAGCCCTTGTTTAGGGTTCTAAAAGATGACCGCAGGCTTGCAGAAGCCCTTCTAGGGCTGCTGCTATAAGGATCCATGTAGGAGGCTAGCTGCAGGCACCAGGATACTAATCAGCCCTAGCCGCAGACCTATCTATGACCCCAACAACAGAGGAGAAAATTGCAGGCCAAATTTTTGTTATAATATTGCAAAATTTGGTGAATTCCAAAGACTGTGTTATGAAGCATCTTCAAGCAAGTTCTAAGGCAACCTGAAGCAGAGTTTGGAGAGGTATTCAAGGTTGAATTTAGGCCTGATTCTGAGGTGATTGATGCTGAGTTTAGGCTTGGTCTAAGGCCAAGTTCAGACCTATCCCAAGACAAATTTTTACAGCAGGACAAGGTTGAATTTGATGATGTCCTGAGCTTGTACTAGGAAGAGTCACAGGTCTGTTGTGTGGTTAATTTGAGGTAGGTGTTGCAACATGTGTAAGGAGTCCTTTTTTTGTATGTGAGTCAAAGGCTGCACCAACTGGCAAATTCCTAAGGATAATGCTACAGTTTCAAGAGGTATGCACTTGTGTATATTATTTGTATCATTGTCATGAGGGTACTTGCAGGAGGAGGGAACCTTTGCTACAATCGTGGATCCAGAGGGATCTCAGTGCATTCAGAGGAACAACATACTGGAAGTGAAGACTCCAGGTTTTATTGTTTTAATTATCATGCCTCTAACCTACATTTCTAAGTTTGTTGCATTACATGTAAGTGTTGAGTTGTGACAACAATCCTTAAATTGCTTTGATTCTAGAGATGTACTCATTATTCTCCCCTCTAGGAGATATTCTTGTCTCGTTACTTGTTCTTGGCAGGTTATCTTCCATGGAGGTTACCATGGAGATGATGTTTCTTTTCTTTTGTTTTCATGTTCCTGGCAGGTTATCTTCCATGGAGGTTTGCCATGGAGATGTTGTTTCTTTTCTTTTGTTTTCTTGTTCCGGGCAGGTTACAACAAAGACATGTCACTAGTGATAGCCCTGAGAGGGAGACACAGTGACGATTGTAGAAGCAACCATATCAGATGGTCTCTAGCTTGAGACATGAAGCAGTCTGACCAGATAAGGAGTTTATACGGACTGCCAACTTTACCAGTCCGAATCTTGTCACATGATTCTATCAATTGAGCGAGTTATGGCATAGACGATGGTGACAGGTCTTCCAGATCTTCATGTAGAGCATGATGGCATCCGTAGAGGTCGTGGGGTCCTTTTCGAGCAGTGACAACAGATCCAAGGGGATCTTGGACTTGATGCATTCAAATTTGTGTGGACCCATGACAGTTGTTTCCTCTAAAGAGGGGATAGCCTTCAAGAGATCTAGAGGATTTCACATGGAGATTGATAGTGGGAGGCAGGAGGAGATGATGACTTCTACCCCTCACCCCTTCAACAGTTTAGAGGGAGATGGTCGAGCCCGTCGATCCAGATGATCCAGTTGATATTCCTAGAGATATTGCAGTAGGCATGAAGAGGCCCGCATAGGCTCATTATAGACTCTGAAGGAGGCAGAAGGACATGTAGCTCTCGTGGTACTTTCCGAAATAGCCAGAGACCATAGAGACATTCGGGCTATGTTGCAACTATGAGCCACATCATTGATTCTTGAGCCTTCCTGTTATGAGGAAGCATCTAGTCAGCAGATATGGAGAGAAGCCATGATGGAGGAGTATTAGTCCATGGTGAAGAATGATGTGTTGGATATTGTTCCGAGACCGTAAGGGAAGTCTACGGTGACTTTCAAGTGGATATATAAAGATCAAACATGCAATTGACAGGAGCATTGAGAAGCACAAAACGAGATTTGTTGCCAGAGGATTCTCTCAGGTGGAGGGAATAGATTATGAGGAGACATTTGTTCCTGTCGCTCGATATATTTCCATCCAGACGATCATTGCCCTTGCAATAGCCATGGGATGGAGATTACATTAGATGGATGAGAAGACAACCTTTCTCAATGAAGAGATTGAGAAAGAAGTATACATCGAGCAGTGATTGGTTTCGTGATACATAAGAAGGAGTCTCATGCGTGCAGATCGAAGAAGGCCATGTATGGACTTATCCAGGCAGCTCGAGCTTGGTATACGAGGATTGATGGATATGGCTTGAGATATGTGTCCAATATTGACGCACGGTTACATGGATATGTTGACTTCGATGAGGCAAGGAGCACTATAGAACACCTCCAGGTGTTGCTTTACCTTGGGATCTGCCATGACTTCTTGGTGTGGTAGGAAATGGACTTCTATGCCTTGAGTACCTCAAAAACAGATAGTGTTTTGGATGGCAGTTCACGAAGCAGTGTGGCTTCACAAACTCTTTGCAGGCTTGATTGGTCAGTGATATCATTATGTTTGAGACATGACGCAGAGGGAGACAGTACAGGTGCAGTACTTTCCTACAGATGACCAGATTGGAGATGATCTCACGAAGCTTCTTGCGAGGATGAAGTTCTAGTACTTTCGTGAGAGACTTGGTATGATGCCTCCCTCGTTGAGAGGGAGGGTTGATGATTACAGTTTCCTGAGACATTCTCCATATCATACTCCTCTGGATTGAGTTGAGTTCATCTGTGAGGACACCTATGTGATAGGTGAGATCGTACTCCTATGGACTGAGTTGAGTTGATCTATTAGAGGAGTCGTACTCCTCTGGACTGAGTTGAGTTGACTTGTATTTGGTCTCATGTCGTACTCCTCTGGACTGAGTTGACTTGACTTAAGATGGCTCTCTAGTTCGTACTCCTATGGACTTAGTCGAGTTGATCTGTGAGAGTGATGTCCCTAGTGGTTGAGCACTAGAGGACACGTCATGGGGAGTAGACCCACGACGTCACACTATGGGATAGACCCTATTGTTTCTAGAGGGACGAGCCTCTATAGGTCCACATGGGATGAACCATGTGTTGACGTGTCCACATGGGATGAGCCATGTGTTGACATGTCCTTGAGAAAAGCTCAAGTGGTTGAGGTGTCTAAGCGGTTGGGAGGATATTCCACTGGCCAACAACCCTTAGGGGTTAGGTTGGTGCCCAACAACCCTTGGAGACTTGATGGTCATATGGTTGGGAGAATGTTCACCTGGGTTGGTGCCCAACAACCCTAACAGGTTGGGAGAACATTCATCTGGTTTGGTGCCCAACAACCCTTGGAGACCATTGTTCCTTGATGAGATGTCATGTGCTAATGAGGCCCTTAGTACACTAAGTGGTGATGAGACCCTAGTGTCATTCTAGTAGAGAAGAGGCCCTAGAAGATGGAAAAGGTCCACATTGGAGAAACAATGTGTGACGAGGAGATGTTACCAATAGCATGGTCTGCAAGACCATGCCGTGGTCGGAGGACCATGGTATAGCCTGAGAGGCTATGATAACCAGGAGTAAACATCACTGAGAATACCTCCCTAGCTAAGAGGGAGTGTTGATGTTTTAGGTAGCTATGGGAGGTATTCACCTCCAAGAGACCTCCTACAAATTGATATCCTGAGAAGAGAAAACCCCTCTCTAGCAATGAGAGACAAGGGCATAAGTAAACCCTATTATGAAAGTAATTTATATGTAACTTATACAAGTCGGCCCTGTTATCCCCGATATCTAGGGATAA
>ML788219.1:437994-448587 GCA_009831015.1 Picea engelmannii | reverse complement strand
TGCAAAGATTTGGGATGATGGACTGCAAGTCCATGGCCACACCTATGGTTACGAATCTGAAGCTCTTGAGTGATTCTTCTTCAGATTTGGTTGATCCCACGATCTGCAGACAGTTGATCGGATCCTTGATGTACCTGGTTAACACTAGGTCTGATATATGCTTTGCAGTGAACACTTAAGTCAGTACATGGTTGAGCCTAGACATGTACATCTGGTAGTAGCAAAGCATGTGTTGAGGTATCTGCATGGTACGGTTGGATATGGACTCAGATATGTCTCGAACGGTAAAGTAAAGCTGCAAGGTTATACAGACTCTGACTGGACAGGGAGTGCAGTGGACAAGAAAAGCACATCAGGATGTTGCTTCAATTTGGGATCAGGTATGATCTCATGGTTGATCAGAAAACAAACGTCAATGGCACTTAGCACAACAAAGGCAGAATATATAGCAGCCAGTGTTGCAAGCCGTGAAGTAGTGTGGATTCGGAAGTTGCTTGCGGGGTTATTTGATCTAGAGTTGGAGCCAACTTTATTGTGATAATCAAAGTTGTGTAAAGATTTTAGAGAATCCAATCTTTCATGACAATTCAAAGCATATAGAGATCAAATACCACTGAATCCAAGGCTTGGTGCAAAAAGGAGCAGTGGATCTCCGATACATATCCACCAATGAGCAGACAACATACATTCTCACCAAGCCTCTGTTTAGAGTGAAATATGAGTACTTCAAAGACAAGCTTGGCGTGATGCAAAATGTCCATCCTCGTTGAGAGGGAGTTGTGATGTTTCTCATACTGCGGGCAGATACTCTCCCTTTGGCCAAGGGTTTCCTAGATTAGTCATTTGAAGTCGGGAGTAATGAGTAGCTTGGTACAAGTATTTCGTATGCCATGTGAAGTGCCTAGGTGTGATTGGTAGCGTGGTCTTGCCTACACCATGTGAAGTGGCTAGGTGTGATTCTGACCATGGCATAGCCTTTCCTAAGCCATGTGAAGTGGCTAGGTGTGAATGGGGCTATGGTGCTAGTCTTCCCATACCATGTGAAGTGGATGGGTGTGATTGGGACTACTAGGAGAGGAGAAACATCATAGCGTAGTCTTATGACTATGGTGGTAGTCTTGCCCATACCATGTGAAGTGGATCGATGTGATTAGGACTACTAGGAGAGGAGAAACATAATAGCCTAGTCTTATGACTATGGTGGTCGTCTTGCCCATGCCATGTGAAGTGGATGGGTGTGATTGGGACTACTAGGAGAAACATCATAGATACTTGCAGCGTAGCCTTGTGACTATGGTGGTAGTGTTGCCCATGCCATGTGAAATGGATGGGTGTGATTGGGACTACTAGAAAAGAATATCATGGAAGAATACCTCCCTAGATAAGAGGGAGTGTTGATGTTTTGGTAGCAGCGAGAGGTATTCCCTCCTGGACAACTTTTCTTAGAGAAGAAGATTCCAAGAAGTCAAAGGAAGACCATTGAACAATTGAAGAATACCCCAGAAGAGAAGTCGACCCACAAGAAAAGAATAAAGTGGAAATAGAATTTTCAGGAAGAGAAGTCGGTCCACAAGAAAATGATAAAGTGAAAATAGAATTCTAGGAAGAGAAGTCAGCCCCAACTGAAGTGACTTGAAGACTGTGAATAAAGTGATGCCTTGCTCATTTGATCACTCACTTACACAACTATCTCACTTAGGAAGTGTTAAATTTTCTTTATTTATAGAGCAATAGAGTTACCAATGTTCTTTTACTTCTTTAACATTAATAGATATATCATGTACTGAGCAATAATATCATAAACAAGAGACAAAAGAACACAATAGATTTATCCTGGGAAAAACCCAACCAACCATACACCAGCTCTCAAGAACAACAGACAAGAAAGAAACCCTAGCACTAAGCTAGCACATAAACTAGTGCTACCAGCTACACCAACAACACCATACAAGTAGAGCACACCTCCTTAGAGAGATAGTGCACAAGAGAAAGCCTTCACCAAGAATAACCAATCTCCAAGATGTCGTCGTAAATGTCTTCTCCTTGCCTCAGATTGGCGTGCCCTTCTCTAATGAGTGAGTGTGTGTGTGTGTGCAAATGAGCTAGACGTCTCCCTTATTTATAGTCTTTGAATCACCTGGTTGGGCCGATTTCTTCTTTGGGGATCTTATTTTCACTTTATTGTTTTCCTTGTGGGTCGACTTCTCTTCTGGAGTATTCTTCCACTGTTCAATTGTTTTCTTGGACTTCCAGAATCTTTTGCTCTTCTAAGAAAGGTTGTCTAAAGGAAAGTTTCTCCTGCAGCTACCAAAACATCAACACTCCCTCTTAGCTAGGGAGGTATATTTCTACGATGTCTTCATCTAGTAGTCCACTGACTACTCTGTAATCAATTAGTAGAACACAACTACTACCATGCCATCGGTAGCTCAAATCAACCGTCACAGTCCCTGCGATCAAGCAGCACGCAACTGCTCCCAATTGATCTGGTAGTCTCCATGGAAATCAACTAGTAGCACACAACTACTACAATGTCATCCAATAGAACACGACTACGCCAAGCCATAGTAGTTCACAACTATTGTCCGATGATACACAATCACCGCTAGTGGTACACAACCTCTGCTAGTACCACACAACTATTGTCTAGTGATACACAATCACTGCCAGTGGAACACATCCATCGTAGTAGCACACAACTATTGTCTAGTGATACACAATCACTGCCAGTGGAACACATCCACCGTAGTAGCACACAACAATTGTCCAACGATACACAATCACTGCTAATGGAACACATCCACCGTAGTAGCACACAACTATTGTCTAGTGATACACAATCACTGCCAGTGGAACACATCCACCGTAGTAACACACAACTATTGTCCAATGATACACAATCACTGCCATAGTCTCACAACAATGCATGTGATGTTACTTCTCTCATCGGGTGCGGCAAAGCATTACCCCCTCAGTCACCTCACATAACTGATCTAGGGAACCCTTGGCCAGAGGGGTTAGCCAGCAAGAGGAGAAATAATGCACCTCCCTCTCAATGATGGTGGACATTCTGCATCACGCCAAACTTGTCTCTGAAGTACTTCATTCTTCACTCCAGACAAAGGCTTGGTGAGAATGTACGTTATCTTCTCATCTGCGGATATGTACTGGAGCTCCAAAACTCCTCTCTGCACCATGTCTCTATATGCTTCACACAACTTTGATATATCACAATATATCAAAGTTGGCTTCAACTCTAGATCAAATAACTTTGCAAGCAGCTTTCAAAGCCACACTGCTTCACGCCTTGCAACACTGGCTACTATATACTCTGTCTCTATTGTAATGAGTGCCACTGACATCTGAAGCAACATCTTGGTGTGCTTTTCTGGTTCATTGCACTCCCTACCCAGTCAAAGTCTTTATAACCTTGCAGCTTCACATCTCCATTCGAGACATCTCAATCCATATCCAATTGTACCATGTAGGTACCTCAACACATGTTTTGCTATTATAATTAATATTAACCAAATTAATTATCTTTTACATTTATTATTAATCACATTAAGGTGGGGAAGACCTTTACCCTTTACATTACAATTGGGTTGCAGGCAGGTCTGACTCTTGAACAACATATAGCAAGGGATCTGATACACCCACTAGTGCTCATCCACTAGGGGCACATCCATAGGGATGTCATATCTCCGGCTCACTGCATTACACAGAAGAACCAGATCTTCACACGTTCACCTGTGCTCGTCCACATGCATGTCCACTCTACAGATCTTCTTTCCCACTACCTCTCACAGGAAAATCATCTGGAGTTTTCTCATCAACTCTGTTGCTCAGAGGAGGCTAATACATCATCTTCATTTCTGTTCACATGACGATGCACCCAACACTTTGGGATTTCACATGTTCACCTTGTGCTCAACCACAGGCACGTCTAACTCAACAGATCGCCTTTCCCACTGGATAATCATCTGGAGTTCTTCTCAACTCTCTAAATGGAGGAGGTCATCTCTACGTTCCTAGCTCTGTCTCAAGCAGGAACCACGTACCCTTCTTAGGGGCTTTCTCCCAAGTTTGTAAGTTGAGAGAAAGACTCACATAGCTGCAATGATCCACATCTCACAGGTTTGTAAGCTGGAGAATGTCTCACATAGCTGCATTCATCAATACTCACTCTCAACTAGGGAGGCATTCTTTATCATGCCAAGTCTCACACGGATGTATTTTAAATTTTGTCTTGGCTGGAGTTATCGACACTCCCTCTCAACTACGGAGCCATTCTTCACGAAGTTAATTTGGTGAAGATATTTGCAATCTGCTCATGTGTAGGAAGTTACTGCATGTGTATGATTTTCTTCTGCATCATATCTATGATATAAGGATATTTCATCTCATTATATTTCGATCCATCAAGAAACACTAGGTTCTCAAGGAGCTTTACTCACGGCTCTTGGTTATCATCATAGGATCCATCTCATGGTCAAGTAAATCTGTCAAAAGCTTGTGAAGCCACATTGCTTCGCACACTCGATGCTATATTCTCTGCCTCTGTGGTACTCAAGGCCACAGAGTTTTGTTTCTCGTTGCATTAGGAAACCATGGAAAACTTCATGATAGAACATCAGTTAGATGTGCTTTTCCGGTTCACTGTACTTTATGCTCAATTTGAATCGACATATCCTGCACACTCAAGTTCACACTGGAGGCATATCTCAGGCCATATCTCGTATATATCTCAATACATGTTTTGTTGTTGTCTAGTGAGTCTGTCTCAGTTGACTCATGAAATGACTAAGCACATTCACTGCATGGCATGAATCAAGTCTGGTGTTAACCAGATACATCGGTGATCCAATCAGTTGTGGATCAGTCTCGTTCGAATCATCATCAATCTTCTTCTTTAAATCCATCACAGTGGATTTTGCATTCTGTCATACTGAACTTCTTTAATATTTTCACTGTATAGTTTCCTTGACTCGGGAAAATCTCATCGGTCCTCTGCCATACTTCTTGTCCCAAGAAGTAGTGCATCATACTCAGATTCTTCATCTCGAATTCAAAAGTCAAGGATTACTTGTATCCAACAACAAGGCTTTCTGAATAAGTCATCAGGATCAGACTCTCGTCACCAACACTGTAATGATATAGGTTTGGATCAACAACACTCTTGCTGAAATCCAAACTCATCAAGAATCTATCTATCTGATATAGTTTCCAACTCATGGATGGTAGTACAGATGGAAGTGTATCGGTTTGACTGGATCAAGTGTCTCATCATAGACAACTCCCCCTGTTTGTGAGAAACCTCTGGCTATAGATTTTGTTTTGTATTTCTCAACACTTCCATCAACTGTATACTTGATCTTATAGATCCACTTGGAAGTTACCACTGACTTCCCTTCTGGTCCTTGAATAATATCTTATACATCATTCTTTAAGATATATTGGTATTCTTTTGTTATGGCATCTTGCCATACCTATTCTCCTATTGCTTCTCTAAGACAAGGAGGCTCAGCATCAATGAAGTGGTTCATGACTGAAGGATAGCTCGAAAGTATCTTTTGCTTTCTCGGGATGTGCCTTGAGAGGCTTGTATGTTTCTCTGCCTCTTGCAGAGTGATTCTAGGTAGGCCTTTTATGCTCTACTACAATATCTCTAAACATATCAAATGGAGCAACTGGATCAACTGGAATAATGTTTGTCTCCCTATGAACTGCTAAAGGGGGAGAAGGTATTGTCTTACTGTCAATCTCCATCTAAGATTCTCTAGATCTTTGAAGTACTATCTCTTATTCAAGGACAACGTCTCTGCTTGTCTCAATTTGTCTCTGACCAGGGATGTCGATCTAGAATGTCTTTGAAGATTCACTGTATCCTTTCTTTCTAAAGGATCTAGCTTGGACTTCTTCTCTTTGGGTACATGAAGATACATTGGGCACCCAAATAACCTGAAGTGTTCAATCTCAGGCTTCATTCCGGTGAAGACTTCTTCGGGAGTTATGTTTTTCAAAGTCTGGTGAAGACTCTTGTTCTGAACATATATTGTGTCATGCATGTTTCTTCCCATAGAATCATAGAAAGATTTTGATCATGTATTATTGCATTGGTTGCCCCAATGATGGTTCTATTCTTCCTCTTTCTCAAGTAGTTTTGACTCCCTTTGAGTCAAGTGGCTCCCTCTGAAGGATAAACATCTTCCTTTGATATCATTTTTAGGATAAACATCTTCCTTAGTGGCGTAGTGTAAGTCATTAATCTATGACCCATATCCATGAGTATTAGTCGCAACTGACCAATAATTCTCATGATTTGAATAGTCCACTTAACACTCATTGCATCAGGTGATCCCCAAAATGATATCTAATATGTTGCACTGCGGAAGCCCCTCTATCTTCCTTTGATCTTAACCTGTCTGGAACAAGAAAACAAAGAGGAACCAAAACAAGAATATCTCCTAAAGGAGATTAATGAGTGTTGTTGTCGTCCTAATACACACCTGGGTTAATGTGGAAGAAACCTTCAATCCACTTGGTGTGTCCTTGGGGGCAAGTCTCGAGTCAAGGTGTTGTCACCTGATCCTCAACTCCTTCGTCTAGGCCAACTCTTAAAGAAGCTAAGGGGGGTAGTCCCTATAAAATAAATCTAAGGCTTTTCTAAACTAAGAAAGAAAAACACTTTAATCTAGGAGTTTATTGCTTGAAATAAAATAAGACCATTCACCACTTAGCATTTGTCATCATAAAGAATACCTTGCTCATGAAATATTCATACATCAAAAGGATACAACATCTGCAATATTCAAGAGCATAAAAGAAGATTAATCAACATGCATAAGTATAATTGCTCACATAAAGTAAATTGATAGTGCTTTTTAACAAGTGCCTTAAAGAGAGTCGTGGGCAGTGTAGATCGAAGATTTTATTAAGGTAAATTTTGTATTTAGTTAGTAAAGAGTGTTTGGCCCCTTTAGGAAGCTTGGTCTTTGCTTGGACTTGCTGGAGTTTACCAAAACCCAATGGTCTCACCAGTAAACTCACTAAAAGTGTTGGATGTCCAAAATGGGTGGGAAGCCAGGTCCCGAGAGAGCCCACCTTACTTCACTGGTCACTTTTAGGCTTTTTCCTTCCAATGAACTCACAATCTTAAGGGATTGCCCTATTAAATTAGCAAGGTTCAATTACTTGATAAAAGCATGAAATAGATAAATCACACACCCTGCTTTGATAATGAAGCACTTGCACAAACACTTGAAACTGAAAGAAATGAATTTGCAACAATTAAATGATGTACCCTGCTTTGTAGTTGAGAATAGATTTACAAGATACTTTTGAAAATTGAATATTGTTGCAAAACTGATTGAAGAAAGAAAATACTTGAAGCAAAGTTAATTATGCATGAAAAATTTGAGAATTGGTTAACATGCAATAAAACTTAGAGTGTTGTAGTGTGTTTGATACGTTTGATTTGTGTATTTAATTATTAGATTATTAGCATGCACAACTCACAAAAATGACAAACCAACCCACAACACAAATCCCCTTAAGAGGATGAAGAAACCGGGCACAAAGGGCCTGCTTTTATTGCACTATTACAACGGAGAACCCATGTTCTCTTTGAGCTTTGAGCTCTTTTAGAATAAGAGGGATCCTTATTATTGGATCGTTAAGAAGAATACAAGAATAAAATAGAGAAAAAAGAAACTTCGTTTTGATGAAGTCACAACCCCCCAGGGTCCCCAGGAGCCTTGATTTTTCCCAAAACTGACAGAATCTCCTCTTGAACCTGTATTTGCTGCAAGAAAACAACAAATAAATCAAGTTAGAATATGATAAGAAAGAGTTCTAAACGATAAAAAATTTATCAAAAATTTTAGAAAAAATTTCCAAGGCAAAAAGTGTAAATTTTAGGGCCCTTTGAGGCTTAAAACAAAGCTAACTTAGGCTCTTTTTAGTGACTTATGTTTGTTATTTTAGGACAGCAAACATAAAACCTCTAAACAACTTGATAAAGAAGTTAAAACTAAGCACACACTTTGATCTAAACTATAGATGAAAAGACCAAGAAAATGCTTAAAATTGCCCAGATCTATTCTTTAAAAATTGACAAATTTCAGCCTAGATCTAGCAAACCATGCATGCAAACTTTAGATGTTTAATAATTAAATATAGACTTTCTCTAACTTGCATGCAATCATAGAAAAGAATGAGGAAAAGAGATTTTATCAGTTTTCTGGAGCTTTCGTCTGAGCCTGGAACTTTGGGCTATGGGGTTCTCTTGGTATGAAGAAGAGGGAGCTTGATCTTAGAATCTTTTGGACGATGACAATGGAAACCACCACCTATCAATCCTCCACCTTAAGGAACCTGTAACTATACATTTCAATCCTGCACAAAACTGTTAAAGGCCTTCCCTACACACACTGCTCACAAACGCATGTTAAATTTAACCGAAAATAAAGCATGCATTGAAGAGTCTATGAAGTAAAGAAGCAATAAGGAAATCAAGCTAGATTACTCTTACCCTATTATATGATAGCATACCTACAAGGCTTTAACAATTAACCACAAAATTAAAATGTAAATCAATACATGTTACCTCATAAGAATATTTGCATTTAGGTCAAAGCAACCACACATTTGGGTCCACACCAAAATAGCTACAAAGACTTTCTTATTCCAAATGCTTACAACAATATTACAATAGCTTATTTGCCCAAGACTCAACTCTCTTGAGGAGAGGTCGACCCTTTCTTATATAGATATGGGAGGTGATAACTCCAATGAAGGATGCGCTAGGGTTAGGTTTAGGGTTTTGGTATAGCGTGGGAGATGAGGGAGTTGCGCATGAGTTGAAGGGTAGATACGTGGGAGTGAAAGGGGAGTGGAGTGGAGAGGTGTTAGGTAAAGGCGAGTGAGAGGGGAGTGAAGGCAAGTGATGGGAAGTGTGAGTGGGAGTAAGGGGGAGTGAAGGGTTAGTTAAGGGATGCGTGGGCCCTTTAGGAGATGCACGAAGCTTTAGGAATGCGCCACCTAGGAGAATGGGTCGAGTTCCCTTATTGGGATCTCCTCCCAACTCCATGTCACCTCAATCAAGTGGTCCCTACCTCAGTTAAACTCGCCCAGGGCCTCTAGTCAACCGGGGACATGAAAAAACATGTCTCAATCATGTTCCCCAGTGCTCCTAAAATTTAGGAGATTAATTTAATTATACCGTTTTCCGTAGTTTTTGAGTAATTTTGATTTTTTCGTGATAATAATCATTTTTTTTCCTCAAAAGATGGGAAATAGGGATTTACATGGTGTTCTGGACTGGAAAACAACTATAAATATGGCATCTAACAATGTTTGATGCCATATTTTTTACATTTATTGACTTAGAATTAATAAATTTCATTTTGCGAGAATTTAATTAATTCACTGAAAACTTAAAAAAAACCTATCAAACCTACCCGCAATTTCCAAATGACCTAATCAGTATGTTCTAGTATGAGCTTATATACATTTAGACACTAGACATTGGATTTTCCATGCCAAAACCTGCTTGCCAACACATACTCCGGCTTTGGAGCTAAGTCTTCTAGGTGAAAAAACTTAGAAATTATTTAATCGCTCACTAAGGCAAGCAGAAAAAATAATTAACAAGTAGAAAAAAAACACTCCAAAGTATGTGCTCGCTCCTGGTCTTGGGTGGCCAATAGCCTTTTACAATCTCTCATACTGAGGACATTTATTACAATGGTGGAAATGCGGAAAAAAAATGGGGTCTTTCATAAGACCGACTGAATTCTGAACTCTGCAAATATGAGCACTAATTGCTCATTCTTTGGTGGCTCTTCAGGAAATCCAGCTTGTGCAAACTGGTGGATAACAAGTGCATCTCTAGAATCAAAACAATTTAAGGATTCTTGTCATAGCTACAACACTTACTTGTAATGTAGCAAACTTTAGAAATATAGGTTAGAGGAATGAAAATTACAACAATCAAACCCGGAGTCTTCACTTCCAATGTGTTGTTCCTCTGAATGCATTGAGATCCTTCTAGATCCATGACTTCAACAAAAGGTTCCTTCGTCCTGCAATTACCCTCATGACAATGATACAAATAATATATATACAAGTGCATACCTGAGGGTGCTGATATGATTTTTCCAATGGCACATGGTTGATCTCTGTCCTCTGACATATTCATGAAGGAGGTAGTCACAGTGTCACCTTTTTGTATCACCCACAATAAGTCTTCCTTTGAAGTCTTGTCTTCCAGAAACTTGAAGTTTCTTGATCCATCAAGCTTATCTTCCATCATAGTTTTGTTCATCATAATTTTAGATTCTTCACAAACCCTTGTCAACTGGGCTAGAAAACGTAACGGCTAGGCTAACACTTTTAGGTTTTGTTGGACTTATGACTACCAACAATAAGCCTTTGAAAGATAGGAGAACACTGGTGAGTTGAAGAGCTCCTTCAATGAGTTGCAAAAACCCTAATTCTGAATTTTTTGCAGAATTTAGCGAAACCCTAGAAACCCTAGGGCCAAAATTTCAAAATGCTCGGAATGTTACTCTGAGAGTCTCTGGAGGTGCG